>NW_019281545.1:0-17332 GCF_000648695.1 Onthophagus taurus | reverse complement strand
TATAAATAATCACCATAGTATATAATTTTAATTAATATTTACCTTAATTCTACAACGGTGATATGGATAAACAAATACATAGAATAAAGAATTATTGTTGATATTACATCTACTTTTTTTAGATTTTATATCTATACCTCTCTAGATAATTTAACTATATATAAAATGGTGAATATATCTAAATATAATAGGTATTAGGTAATGGTAAATAAATAATAAACATTTAATTAAAAATAAAAATAAATGTATTAAAACACAAAATAAATACGTATATAAACACGATCTTGAATATTGAACAAATTGAATTAAAAAGGAGGTGTTGGTTTTACAACTAATGAACCATCTTGAAGAATAATAATATTAGTTGGTGGATGAGTAACATCCTTGGAATTAATAATATCGGTCACGTCAGTGAGAGGCTTGTCAACAAAAAAGCATAAATAGCGTTCATTGAATTTTCTCTGATTTAATTTGCTTGTTAAAAAATAAACCTTATCAATAAAAATTATATGTATAATGCTATGAAATTCCAAAGATGTATTCTCACTCTTTTTAATAATAACATCATTTTTACGGTACTTTGTGTTACATATTTCAATCCTTTCACAGACTAAAACCTTTTTCATTATTTCTGAATCTATGTTAAGTTTTATAAAGTCCACCACACAACGCAAATCTTTATATATTCTCCTAACGGCATAACCGTAGATGATGTATTTTTAAACGACTGGAGATAAGTGGCAAAAGTAAATTGAGATTTTATTGCACTTGTTAAGAGTATATATTTTCTGCTAGTCACATTTGTATATGATTTGATTTGTTTATGTTTTGCCTCGTTTCTCATGACCCAGAGCCTTTTTAATGGGCCTACTTTTCGAATCACACTGGGATAGTGTATAATGAAATGATGTTTAGGTGTTAATTCAACGTTGAATAAAGACATATATGTTTTATGATGTTTTTTTATTATACCCCTCAATTCGTTGAGTTTAGTTTTAGTCATATAATGCAAGAAGGCACAAGTCAACAAGAGTGCAAAGTAAAATCAGAAGCTTCCAAACTGGATAGCCTTAGGGAATTAAATCTCCAATTATAAGTGGAATGTAATGTATGAGACAATACGTTTCAGTTGCCGACATTTTTAGTTTTAAGCCTTTGAAACATTTAGATGTGAAACTAGGAGAAATGTTACTTTTATCATTATGAGGATATTGAAAATTTTTTTCAGAATAAATATCATTTGCTACAAGAAATTGTTTCAATTTGTATTCTGATCTAAAATTATCAAATAAATTTATAACAGAAATAAACTCGTTACTTACTGTTGCAACACAATCGTGATTACAGCGAGCTAACCCATTGATAATTTTTTCAAACAATGGTTGAATTACTAGCTGTTGTATCTTGTTATTCTGTTAATTGTAACAGATCCGAACAAATTGAGAATAAAATCAGTAATGTTATCAGATTTGTTTGGTGTATTTATATTATCTGTAGCTTTGTCCCATAAATGAACTATATTTGTACTTTGATTTTCTTCGGTTATTTCAGATGGACTGCTGGGAGTACAGACAGACATATTTTTGCTGTTACTTTCGTGTATGTATAATTTATTGCTATTATGAAAATCTGGAGAGGCTTGTTGAAAATGCCTTACAATATGTCGTTTAAAAGAATATAAAGATTGAAACGTTTGTGGACAAACTGTACAGGAAAAATTGCACTGTGCATTTTTGCACCTGAATAAGTTAATAATTAAGTACCTACTCACAAATAAACTTAAATAAACAAATAATAATAATAAGTTTCTATTCACGGGTCAATTCGGCAATTGATGTTGCTACTGCGTTGTTTGAACTCCTATTGCCATCAATTTCATAGAAGAATTTCAACTTACACTTACGAGAAATTTAGACGTGTATGTTTTAAAACGTTCGGTTTGGATCCAGCTCATTACTATACGGCACCAGGACTTTCTTGGAATGCTATGTTAAAATTCACGAAAATTAAATTGGAATTGTTAACGGATATAGATCAAGTTCATTTCGTTAAAAAAGGTATCCGTGGTGGTATTTCCCAATGCTCCCTACGGTATGCTAAAGCTAACAATAAATATATGAAAAATTATGATGTCAATTCACAATCAAAATTTTTAATGTATTGGGACGCTAATAATTTGTATGGGTGGAATTAAACTTAATTGTTTGATGGCGTTTTTCTTTTAAAACTAATTTAATAAAACTGCTAATTTACACCATTATTAAAAAAAGAATCAATGACTAAAGCATAGCAGTGATCACTACTCGAGAAATAGCAAATCAAGAGGGACATAGCGTAGTTTATACTATTAACCTAACTACTATGCGTCAAAAGTTGTAATACATTTTCTGAAGGTACTAAAACGTTAAAAAAAACGAAAATAATTTCTTTTTCAAAAATTATAAGCGATCGTGAAAATTTTGTCAAGTAAAAGTTATGTGAAATTATGTTGTCTACCAACTGAAGAAAAAAAAATTATAGATTTAAAAAAATAGCGTAGTTAGTACTCACATCCGGTATAACCGGAAGTACAAAGACAATGATTTCATGTCGTAATAATCCGTTTTAACAGCCTAATTATGGATTCCAAATGGTTTTCTTATACTACTAATAATAAAAAAAAAAATATGGGGGTGAGCCACTTCTGAGGGACACCCGGTATGTTGGTTTTACGGTTTTAGAGCTGTCGAAATTATTAATGTACAATTTTTTTACGATTTTTTAAAACCAAAGTATGGTGAAGGTATTTGGTTATGCTACATGGATACGGATAGCTTCACCGTTCTAATTAATTCCGATGATGTTTATAGAGACGATAAATTAAAATTAAATAAATTTGACATGTCTAACTACAGTCCTGATAATCAGTTTGACGTTATGTTACAAAATAAAGCGGTTTTAGGCCTCATGAAGGATGAGAATTGTGGTGAAATTATGGAAGAATTTGTTGGTTTGAGATCGAAGGTGTATGCTAATAGAGTCGCTGATGGTCGGGTTACTAAAAAATGCAAAGGTGTAAAGAATGCTATCGTGAAACGCAAAATTACTTTTGAAAGTTATATTGAATCTTTAAATTCTAAAACCGTTTTGATTATTATTATTATTATTATTATTGCTGCCGGGCTGAGGAGAGCGGCCCCTCTCGTTACCGCGACCTATAAGATCTATTGTAACTTTAGCCCTCCAAAGGTTTAGGGCAAGTGTAGGTCCTTAATGAACCTTAGTATTGTCCTGAGGTCTTGAACCTTTATGTCGGTAGGTAACAGGGGAGTTTTACCGAAGACGTTGTGCCTTAGACGGCCTCTGGCGACGCAATTGCACAGTATATGTTCAGCAGTTTCTGACTCGTCGTTGCATAGTCGACAAGTTTGATCCTCAGCTTGTCCAATGTGGAAGAGGTGGTATTTTAGGGGCACATGGCCGGTTAGGTAGCCTGAAAGCGTTCTTAGATCCCCTTTGCTGAGGCATAAAACCTCTTTGGTTTTGTTTTGCGACGGAGTTATCATACTCTTCGCTTGTCTGTGACCTGGAAGTTCTTTCCAGCGTAAGGCTATCTTTGAAGCCTTCCAGTTGTTGATTATTTGTTTTAGGTGGCTTTTTTGTAGTCCACATCCAGGTTGGGATCCAATGAAGGGCGTGTTTGCTGCCTCTTTGCACAGCTTGTCGGCCTTCTCATTGCCCTCAATGTTGCTGTGACCTGGAACCCACCATAGAGTAATATCATTGCTCCTAGCGAGTTCTCTCAGGTTGTTGGTACACTCTCTGATCAGTGCGGAGCCACACGTGTAGGCCTGAATTGTCTTTAAGGCGGCCCGACTGTCTGTGAAAATGTTTATGGATGCACCTTTTTGTCCCTTCTGTAGGTTCAAAGCGGTGCAGAAGTTTATAGCAAGAACTTCTGCTTGGAAAATTGTTAAGTCCGAGCTGAGGGGCAATTTAATGTGGCTATTTGGTCCACTGATGCCCATGCCTACTCCAGATCTTACTGTCTTTGAAGCATCGGTGTACCAGGCTAGGGCTCCTCTTTTTAGTTGAGGCCCTCCTTTCGCCCAATCATCCCTGCTACTAAATATGACCTTATACGGTTGGTTGAAATTGTATTCCGTCGGTATAAGGTCCGTTTTAATTTCAATCAGGTGATTTAGACATGGGTCTTTGAGGATCTCGAGGTGTCCTCTGAGATTACCCTGCATCAACTTGAGTGAAGAAACTGTTTTCAGTGATAAGGCACTTAAGGCTGCCTCCTTTTGTATATATATGTGGAGCGGTGTGAGACCGAGTAGGGCTTCCAAAGCAGCCGTCGGACAGGATCTCATTGCACCCGTTATGTTAAGACATGCTAACCGCTGGATTTGTGCCAGCTGTTGTTGAGCTGTCTTATGTTTTGTTTTTGGCCACCAAACCAATGAGGCGTAGGCGACCATGGGTCTGATTATTGCTACGTAGGCCCAATGAGCCATTCGTGGTTTGAGACCCCAGTTCCTTCCTAGGAGCCTGCGGCAGATCTGGTTTGCCATGATGGCCTTTTTCCTCACCTTATCTAAGTGTGAGTTCCAGTTTAGTTTACTGTCAAGTATTACCCCTAGGTATTTAGTTTCTGTTTTGAGGTTAATAGTTCTGCTTTCAATGGAGGGTGCTTTTATTTGTAGCTTCCTTCTCCGAGTGAAAGGGACTATTTCGATTTTATTGGGATTGATGCTGAGCCCATTGCTTCTGCACCAAGTACTGGTGAGTAGTAGGGCTTTCTGCATTAGCTGAGTTATGATTGAATCATATTTACCTCGGATTGTGATTACCAGGTCATCAGCATACCCTTGTATCTTAAATCCGTTTTTAGTTAGGGTGTTCATCAAGTCATCAACTACCAGGCACCATAATAGAGGTGATAGCACTCCCCCTTGGGGACATCCTCTTAGCGCCTTTATAGTCAGCGACTCGCCTCCCAGACTGGCTGTGATCTGCCGACTTTTCAACATGGCTATACACCACTTGATTGTCGACGGATGTATGTCTTTTACGTTTAAAGCCTTCTCTATGGATTCATATGAGGTGTTATCAAACGCACCCTCTATATCTATGAAAGCACAAAGGGCTATCTCTTTGGTTGCAATTGCCTCCTCTAAGGTGCTAGTCAAAGCATGGAGAGCGGTAATTGTTGATTTTGCTTTCTGGTAAGCATGTTGGCTAGGGTGGAGTGGATTTGTGAGAAGCACTCCATTCCTTAGGTATTGATCGATTACCTTTTCCATCCCTTTGAGGAGAAATGAAGTTAGGCTAATTGGTCTGTACGCCTTGGGGTCCGCGTTTGAACGCCTACCACCTTTAGGTATGAAGACCACCTTTACTTTCCTCCATAGAGTGGGTATATAGCTAAAGCTGTAGCTAGCTATATATAGGGATATTATTATTGGGAGAAGGTCTTCTAAGCCTTTTTGCAGAAAGATAGGCAGAATTCCATCTCCTCCAGGTGATTTTAGGGGCTTGAAATTCGAGATAGCCCACCTTACTCTGTTGGGTGTGAAAATATTCCCAGCTGTGCTGCGAACCCTACCTGATGGACGGGTTATGTCCATTACTTCAGGGTCGGCATCTGCATGGGGGCAGACTTTTGAGGAAGGAAAGTGTGTACTCAGTAGGAGCTCCAACGATTCCTTAGCATCCTCTGTATATTTACCATCTTGTTTGCATAGGTGGCCTAGATCAGTGTTGTGATCTTTTGCCAAGATCTTATGCAGACGAGCAACTGTAGGCGTATTGTCTATGCCTTCACAGAAGCTGCGCCAGGTTTTTCTTTTGGCTTTGCGGATAGCCAAGTTATATTCCGTTAGGGCTTTTCTATAGACATCCCATGTTTGCTCGAGTTTGGAATTCCTGACTTTATTATATAGTCTTCTAACCATGACTCGCTGGTTTTCAAGGTCCTTGTTCCACCAAGGCACATTGGATTGTGCTCTTTTGTGTTTTATTGGACAGCTTGATTCATACGCACTATGTATGAGATTGTTTAGTTGAACAGAGGCTATTTCGAGATCCTCTCTGCTTTCAATCTTTGTTTTGATTTCATCAACCTCTTCGCCGATGTGTCTACAAAAAGAGCACCAATCAGTGAGTGAGGGGATTCTGAATTCTGTTTGTTTTGTCATGTCTGCTACAATGACAAAGCGAATATGCTTGTGATCCGCTAAAGTGATTTCACGCGAAACATGCCAGTTTGCGATTTGCGAACTAAGGCGAGGCGTGGCTAGGCTTATGTCTAGCACCTCTTGTCGACTCTTGGTAACAAAAGTCGGTTCGTTATCTCTGTTGAGGATATCTAAATTTGTAGTTTGGAGGTATTGGTAAAGATACTCACCCCTTTTGTTTGTGTCTGAGCTGTTCCATGCGAGATGATGTGCGTTCGCATCGCAGCCCAGGAGGAGTTGTTTCCCCCTTTTATTGCAATAGTCGATGAGGTCTTTCACCTTTTGTGGCGGTGGATCGTCCGATTCACCGGAGAAGTATGCCGAGGCTATAATCGCCTCTTGCTTACCTCCCGGCGTCGGCAGTACCGCTGACATTGCAACCAGGTCCCTAGAGATAAACTGGGTTAAAGTTACGCAGTTTAAAGAGGATTTAGCGAGTATCGCTGCTCTCGCAGGGCACTCTCCTCTGTGATAAAATAACTTACAACTGACAATCTATTTGACAGCATTTGAAGAGTAATCGTGCCAATGTAGATCTTTTTTGAATGAACGTTGGTTGAGACATGGGGTTTTAAAGAGCACGTTAAAATTTACGTTGAAAGCGGAAAACGCTCTTACAAAATTCTCAACTAAATCAGTAAATAATGTGGATCTGAATGGCAACGTTTTTTTCATCCCCCCAAAAATAATGTGCCCAAATATTAATATCATAAACTGCTGAATTTTAATTATTTTAATCATCAGAGTTATCTGATGGATACTATTCACGATTTCTTCTGGATCCCGTTGCCGCGCCGGCTTGGTAGGGTCATCATTGCAGCGATGCAATAAAATTCCTCTGCCTTTTCAACACCTTTTCCTTCACAAATTTTGTGGAAAATATATTGTGCAAAGTTTCCCGGGAGTTGAATCTTCGTATGACCCGACGTAGATTCGGGATCCTTAAAATCAATCGAATGGTTAACCTTTAAATCTAGATACCTGTTCCTTTCTAAACAATCGTGGGCTTTCCAATAATTCGAAATAGTAACAGGCAGAATCATTTTAGAATTATTGGTGCCGGGGTGTCCGCAGTCTTGCGTTCATAACCGCCAAAAACCCATTGTCCTTCAACTCTGTGTCCTCGGTGAAATTTTTTTCTTCCGAATTTACTCTCATCAATTTCAACGATAAAACCCAGACCAACAGCAGCTAGCTTTTCGGGGTACAGCAGATACTTATCCAACAGAACTTCTCTACAAAACGATACCCAACCAGCTGCAGTCGTCAAGGACATTTTTTTGTCTTTTCCACCCACAAATACACAAAGCCAAAAATTTACCTATTTTCTAATTTAGAACTTTCAAAAAAAGTATATTTTCGTAACGATACAGTTTTAGGGCCCTTTTTTTGTTTACGAATGGAAACAGGTCCATGGCACGCCCAAACGTAGCCATCAGCACCATTACTGCGATGTTGCAAGACAAGTGGAGTTTCACATAGGGGACACTTGTACTCGCCTTCCTAGGGAATGAAACCCCATTTCCTCAGGCGGTTATCTAAAGCTTCTACGTCCAGCGCATAGAGATGAAACATAGTCAATCTAGTAATCTAAAAAACAAATAATTAATATCTAAAATTATGGATCGGACATCCAACTTACCTCAGCTATTTTAAAAACATAAGTAAAGTTCACTAAAGTTAAAGGTGGTTAAAGAACAGAACATAGGCTAACATAGACATAGAATAACCAGAAGCACAGATTACTCGTGGATTACTCTGTGAACCAACGGTTCTTTCAAAATAACCTCACATTTACTTTAACGCTTATGCTTACAACCTGTGCAATTATTCTGTGTACTCATTTGTGATTTTACCAATTGCGTTTTTCTTAGCGTTATTAACAAATAAATGTTTAGTTTTTAAAATATAATTATTAAATTAAAGGCTATTTAGGTAATAAATAAGAGATGGCGCTTTTATAAGCAAAGTTTCAAACCAACTTTTATATTCTTTCAAAATTCAAATTAATCTTAAGATAATGATTATTATTATTATTGCTGCCGGGCTGAAGGGAGCGGCCCCTCTCGTTACCGCGACCTATGAGATCTAACTTTAGCCCCCCAAAGGTTTAGGGCAATGTAGGTCGGTCCTTGATGAACCTTAGTATTGTCCTGAGGTCTTGAACCTTTATGTCGGTAGGTGTCCAGGGAGTTCTACCGAAAATGTTGTGTGTTAGACGGCCTCTGGCGACGCAACTGCACAATACATGTTCAGCAGTTTCTGACTCGTCGTTGCAAGCTCTACAAGTTTGATCCTCAGCTTGTCCAATGTGGAAGAGGTGGTATTTTAGGGGCGCATGGCCGGTCAGGAAACCTGATAGCGTCCTTAGATCCCCTTTGCTGAGGCATAAAACCACTTTGGTTTTGTTTTGCGACGGAGTTATCATAGGCCTGAATTGCCTTTAAGGCGGCCCGACTATCTGTACAAATGTTTATGGTGCAGAAGTTTATAGCAAGAACTTCTGCTTGGAAAATTGTTATGTCCGAGCTGAGGAGCAGTTTAATGTGGCTATTTAGTCCACTGATGCCGATGCCTACTTCGGATCTAACTGTCTTTGATGAATCGGTGTACCAGGCTAGGGCTCCTCTTTTTAGTTGAGGCCCTCCCTTCGCCCCCGCTTCATCCCCGCTTCTAAATGTGACCTTATACGGCTGGTTGAAATTGTATTCTGTCGGTATAAGGTCCGTTTTAATTTCAATCAGGTGATTTAGCCTTGGTCCTTGAGGATTTCGAGGTATCCCCTGAGGTTACCCTGCATCAACTTGAGTGAAGAAACTGTTTTCAGTGATAAGGCACTTGAAGCTGCCTCCTTTTGTATATACAGGGTGATTCACATAAGAACCGACACAGAGCAGGGACATGTAGAAGACAATAAATTAAGATGATTTAACACAACTTATCTCTATACTAAGTTGTACCCCTGAGGAGTTATAGGCCTTCAAAGTTGGGTCCTAAATTTTTAAAACAGTGAATATCTTCGTAATACGCTATAAGCTAGAAAAACCAAATTTGGCATACATTATGAGTATAACCGAGAGTATTAATTAGTAGCAACTTGAAACCAATTGAGACATTTCAAAGGGTTGGTTAGGGGTGATGGTCCACTAAATTTTGACAGATTTTTTTATCCTTTCGATGGATTTAATACATTATTACCTCATTTCATATGGAATTTAATTCTAAAACTTTTTTACTCTTATTATTTTTTAAAAAGCATTGTCGTTTTTATAAAAAAACTCAAAAAAAATTTAAGAGCCAACTTTGAAGACGGTGCCTCTATCGCTGAGTAATGTTTTAGGGGATCCGTGTCTGCAGATTATTTGTTCAATGATAAATTTAGCTACCGGTTCAGCCTTCCCACTTGGTAGTGCCTTAGCTTCTACCCATCGTGTTGCGTAATCTGTTGCTACCACTATAAAGGTTTTTCCACTCGAACTTCGATGTAGTGGGCCCAATAAATCAATACCAACTCGCTCAAATGGTTGTCCGACTTGAATTGGTTGTAGTAAACCGGCTGGTTTTTGATTGGTTGGCCCCTTTCTAGTTTGACAATCAGGACATCCGCGGACATACTTCCGGATGTCATTCATCATACCATCCCAATAATAGCGTTTTTTGATTTTATCGTATGTTCGTGTAAATCCTAGATGTCCACTAATCGGATCCTTGTGATTCGTATGTAGAATCTCTTCACGAAGATTTGTTGGGATTACTAAAAATGATTCTTGACCGTGTATTTTGAAATTTCTTTTGTAAAGAACTCCATCTTTTAATATGTAATTTTGAGCAACTTTTTGAATCGATGGACCTCCAACATTTTTGTCTGAGATGGCCATCTTTATTTCTTGAATTCTTTTATCTTCTTCTTGTAATTTTTGTAGATCAATAGATGTAGCTATAAATGTTGGAACCTCCAAGGCTTGTAGTTCGTCGATATTTGTCGCAATATTACACGGATATCTCGAAAGAGCATCAGCATCCTTATTGTGAATTCCTTTTTTGTGGATGACGTTGTAGTTATACTCCATAAGCTTTAGTGACCAACGTAGTAATCTCTTGTTTGGACTTTTTAATGAGTGTAACCAACAAAGCGAATGATGGTCCGTGACTATAGTAAACATGGATAAACCCCACAGATAGGTACGTAATTTTTCAATTGCCCATACAGCAGCTAAACACTCTTGTTCAGTGATCGTGTAATTTCGTTCAGAAGCGGTAAGGTTGCGAGAAATGTATGCGACGGGGTGTAAGTCATCGTTATTTGTATCGGCTTGTAACAAAATTGCCCCTAAACCTTCTCCACTAGCGTCTATATGCAATTCAGTAATAGCATCTTGTCGAAAATGGTGTAATAGCGGAGGCTTAGCAAGTTTTTCTTTAAGTTTATTAAACGCTTGATCTTGATTTTCTCCCCAATAAAATTTAGATTTTAAACTGGTTACTTTATACAATGGTGCAGCTAATTTTGCACAATTTTCAATAAATTTACGGTAAAAATTGCAAAGGCCCAAAAAACTTTGAACATCTCTAACTCGTTTTGGTGTTGGGAAATCTAAAATAGCATTAATCTTGGCTTTGTCAGGTAAAATACCTGTTTGGGTGATTGTGTGACCTAATATCTTTTGCTCGTTATTACAAAAGTGACATTTTGATACTTTTAAAGTTAGCCCGGCACCTCTAATACGACTAAATACGGTATTTAAATTTGTAAGATGTTCCTCAAAAGTTTTGCTAACTACGATTATATCGTCAAGATAAATCGNACTTTGAGGTTTTAGTACGTAATCGTTCTTCAATTTTATTTTTATTATATTGTTCTTATAATTACTATCTATAACATCATTCTTTGGTAAATTATCCCACCCGCAAGTGTTGTTGCTTTCGACATTTATGTCGGTTTCTAGAATTTGATTCGTAGAGCAGTTTTTATTGTTACAAATAACTGTTTATATACTTGTATCCGAAAATAAAACGTTAAATATTTTTTCAAGTTTATTTGGTTTGAGACCGCCCAAATTAGTGGTGAACGCGACTTTACTGAAATTATTGTCTAACAAATATCGTTTTAATTTTTCTAAGGAATTTTGAAAAGATTCCCTGTTAAGTTTATCTCGAGTTGTTGCTTTAATTATTAAATAACACATGTGAAAACTATTATTTGTTGCAGTTAATATATCACCAACATCCATCACATTATTTACATTTTTAATAGTTTTAAATATGTTTTTGAACTGTCTATCTTTTTTACTACACGTTTTTAAATGTGACGTACTAGTATTTATAAGACACCAATCTCTCGGCAAAGAAAACAAGTCAACGTCTTTTCGAACTATCCCAGCTGTTACTCGGGTTGTGTTTACTGGAAGGTCGCATACTTCTAGAGGACGCGCGATAACGAAGTTTAACCTCTCGGAATTTTGTTCATCTAAGACATTTATTTGCTGATTCGACGGTAGTAAATCGACGGTAGTAAATGCTCTTTAATTGTATTCTCGGAACCAATTGAAACTGTATTATTTTCAAAATTAATTTTAACGTTATTATCTTTCAAGAATTTACAACCTAATAACAGGCATGTAGGCAGGGTATCTATAACTAAAGCCGGAGTTTTAATCTCTTTTCCAAAAATTATGATCTTAACATCAGTAATTCCAATGGGTGAAACCAATAAATTACCAATTGATCGTAAATTGGGCACTTGAACTGATTGTTCAAAATTTCTGACGCACGCTTTATTGACTAAATTATATTCCGAGCCAGTATCTATTATAATTCTTGTATATATGTTATTTACAAAACCCTTAATAGTTAGTATAGAACAGTTTTTCAGAGAAGGTATTATATGACTCATTAATTTGTCAGTTTGATTAATAAGGTAAGATAAGGAGGTCCGAGTATCCTTATTTTTTGACAGGACAGAGTTTAGGACCTCTGAGCGCTCTGTCCATGTTGGTTTAAATTATTTCTGTTAGTCTGACCTTGGTTATTCGAATTACGATATCTGCAAATCGCGGCAATGCTTTTTACATACATAACAAATTGGACGACCATCCGTTGTTCGTGTATTACGGAATTGCTGATTATTGTTAACTGGAGGTCTTCGCTCGTTATTTGATCGATACGAATCCGGTTTAATACGTGCCAACTCTGATTTTATTTCTTTCAACACAAGTTGCGTAATTTCCGTTGTCATATTACTTATTGTGCAATTTATTTCTTTTTCTTGATTTAAATTTATGTTATTATTAAGTGATTGACTTATTGATTGCAAATTATAATTATAATGATTATTACTACCCGGTTCTGTTTCCGCTATAGTATCTATTATTTGTTCCATTTCGTTTAAATTTTTCGGACGACTAATATGAAACATATGTTTATAATAAGGTAACAACCCAACAACAATTCTATGCATTACTTCACATTCTAGCATTCCCGGATTAATTTCGTCGCACAAATCTATCACCGCATAATAGTATTCTAAAAGGGGTTCGTCGGGTCTTTGGCGTGTGGTCATTAATCTATAATTTAAGTTGTCTTCATAATTAGGTCCAATGAATTTACATTTAAAAGTTTTTAACGTATCTGCCCAAACGGCATTTGGATTGTATTTTGCAAAATTTCAGAACCAAACAGACGCAGTTCCCAACAAAGAATTATTAATATAAATTAATTTTAAGTCGTCATTACACGCATTTGCTTGAGCTGTCAAGTGATATTGTTTTAAAAATTTGATGGGGTCATCTTTACGTGGATCGAAATATGGTGGTTGTGTAAATTTTGGTGTGATCGGAGCGCGATTTTGTTGTAATTGTGAGTACTATTATGGGGTAAAAATGAATTAATTTGTGTAATATTACTAGGGGGAGAAACTATTGTAACTCTTTTAGTAGGATTTTGTATCCGACTAGTTGGAGTTTCATTAACATTTACATTAGACGGGGGTTCAGGCGAATTTTGTGATACTGTTCTATTAAAAGCTCTAGACGTATCTGCATCATCAAAGGGTATTTCAACTGGCAATATACTACTTATGACATTACTAATAGAAACTAATGGTGGTTGTGGTGGCGGGATTTGGGGTTTCGTAAAAATTGGTTGTGTTTCACTTGGCACACTAGTTGAGCTAAAAAATGGTTCGCTCTCTAAGTGTGGGGTGCTCATTGTTAATGGGGGGGATCTAGGTGTTCGTCTACTTCGACTGAAAGCATTGTCTTCCAATTCTAACTGTATATCAGCTACACTAGCTACTCTTTTAATCTTTTTCGGTTTGGCACCTGTTTCCTGAGCCATAACGTAAAAAAAATATATATGAAAAAATTATAACAGTTGAATTTAAAAAAAATTAATTTAAATTTGGATCACTAAGCGCCTCCACCAAATGTTACGTTCGGGGGTTGTTTCTTATGCAGTAGGGGTTACTCGCTTGATCTTTGTTCTTTGTGAGAGGTATCGCGTAGATATTAAATAATTAAAATCTTACTTACCCTTTTATTTATCGTCGTCACCCTCCGTCAAGGCTATGAGTTAGGATGGATTGTTGCGGGGTTGAACAATTAAACTTCACTTATTTCCCAAAATTATGTTTAATCGAATACTACTTTCTACAATTGACTCTTAACTCTACGGTGGCCGGTTCGCGATTCTTTCATTGTCCCTCAATGTCCGCCGATCATCGGTCGCGGTAGTGTTAAACCCTTAGTTAGCATTTTTCATACGACTGATGTTCGGGGCATTGTCTTAAATCATGGCCGTTCGCGGCAATACAAAAGGAGGCAGCTTCAAGTGCCTTATCACTGAAAACAGTTTCTTCAAGGACCAAGGCATAAATGGAGCGGTGTGAGACCGAGTAGGGCTTCCAAAGCAGCCGTCGGACAGGATCTCATTGCACCCGTTATGTTAAGACATGTTAACCGCTTGATTTGTGCCAGCTGTTGTTGTGCTGTCTTATGTTTTGTTGTAAGTACGAAGGCTTTCATGGCCGGAGTTAATTGAACTAAAATTAGAACTAAAACTAGAACTAACACTAGAAACTTTCGGGTTTTGCCGTCCGTCTTTTAAGAAAAAGTTTGACGTTTCGGATGCCATGTTGCAACCTTCTTCAGAAACTGTTCGAAGTGAATATGTTTTGTTTTTGGCCACCAAAACCAATGAAGCGTAGGCGACCATGGCTCTGATTATTACTACGTGGACCCAATGAGCCATTCGTGGTTTGAGACCCTTCTGTTCCTTCTCAGTCCTTCTTATCAGTTCCTTCTTAGGAGTCTGCGGCAGATCTGGTTTGCCATGATGGCCTTTTTCTTCACCTTATGTAAGTGTGAGTTCCAGTTTAGTTTACTGTCTAGTATTATTACCCCTAGGTATTTAACTTCTGTTTTGATGTTAATAGTTCTGCTTTCAATGGAGGGTGCTTTTATTTGTAGCTTCCTTCTCAGAGTGAAAGGGTCAATTTCGATTTTATTGGGATTAATGCTGAGCCTATTGCTTCTACACCGAGTACTGGTGAGTAGTAGGGCTGTCTGCATTAGTTGAGTTATGATTGTATCATATTTACCTCGGATTGTGATTAACAGGTCATCAGCATACCCTTGAATCTTAAATCCGTTTTTAGTTAGGGTGTTCATCAAGTCATCAACTACCAGGCACCATAATAGAGGTGATAGCACTCCCCCTTGGGGACATCCTCTTAGCGCCTTTATAGTCAGCGACTCGCCTCCCACACTAGCTGTGATCTGCCGACTTTTCAACATGGCTGTTTGCTCTATTTACATACAACAATGACAGGTGCTTGTCTCAAAAAGAAACAAATTAAATGTAAATTATAAAATTAAATATATTCTTGGAATAAATAAAATACAAAAAATTAACTTGAAATAATGAAATAAATTTGAAGTAGCAAAAAAATAAAAAATGTGAATGCGATGTAATAATTATGTGATACAAGCGTTGCGAAGGGTAGAAGAGAATAGCGTATATGTGCGTATATGCGAAATTAAAATGCGAATGCGTTAGTTACATACTGAGCGGGGTGGCGTGTTGCACGTGCGCACACGACCCCTAGCGGAGCGAACATACACCCGCCGAAAACGAATGTTTTTTACATTAAACGAATAATAATAATAAAGCAAATAAAATATGATAATAAAGAAATATGAGTAATTGAAATTTGAAAAAATTAATGAAAGTTAACAATAAAAAATTAAAAAGAATTAATAAAAGATAAACGTTTAAAGAGGTTAAATTAAGACTCAATCGGCAAAGGACAGAGTTTTGAAACAGGTCTCTGTAATACTCCTTGCGCAGTTTTAACGTTTACAACGTGCACAATGTGGTCCGGTCCCGGTAAACATTTTTCTACGCGTCCCAATTTCCAAGATAAATTTGGTTGTTGTTCGTTACGAATCAATACTAACGTTCCAGGTGTTATATTAGGAAAATTCATTGTCCACTTTGCGGTTGTTTGGTATATTCTGGAAATCTATATTGGAAATCTCACTAGTTATTGGTGAAAATGTAAGGAAGTGACCAGGATGTAAGTTTTCCTGATGTACGTGCTCAACAATTAGTTCGCTAAGACGATTTTTACTTGGCAATAAAATAGGATGCTTGGCATCATAACTTAAATCCGAGTATCTTAAGCGTCCACCCACTCTGATTAAATTTCCATGACCAATAAAGGGTGATAATTTACGAAAGGGTTTGGGATCTGGAAAATGCACCAGTTGCACTTGGCGAGCCATAAGATAAATTGCCGTTTGTGATTCCACCATTGATATTGATAAATTGGATATATTATTATTTATTTTTCGGCAACCTGCAACAAATCTTAAAACATAAGATAATATATTTTGAATCTTACTCAAGGAAGAATATCGCTCCATCAAGATAAGGATAAAATTGTCAATTTTTATTATTCTATTAACTGTAGCTACCTGTTTTTCTTCCGGTAGTTCCTCATCACATACTGACGTCAATTGATTGGGCCGGAAGTGGTTACCAATGAGGTCCATTCCACCACAATTTACAGGCAATCATCTCCAAAGGAAGCAATCCTCGAGACCCAGTATTAGCGGGATTTTCAGCCGATGATACATGGTACCATCGATCACCAGATATGATATCCTGGATATGACTCGTACGGTTTGCAACGAATACCTTCCAGCGATGTGGTGAGGATTTCAACCAGCCAAGAACGATCATTGAGTCACACCAGGCAAACACCTTGTGCTGGATATCACTCGATAGGATTGACAAAACAAACTTCGCTAGATCAGCCAACAAAATAGCACCACAAAGTTCCAGGCCAGGTAAGGATGTAGTTTTAAGAGGCGCTACCCTAGATTTAGCACAGATAAATTTTAGTATAATAGTTTCATCTGGCAAAATAGATCTTAAATACGCCACAGCACAATATCCCACATTAGATGCGTCAGAAAATAAATGTAGTTCTGCGGATCCGTTCACGTTCAGCTGAATTAAACGAGGTATTTTTAATTGCGATAACATTGGTAACTGACTTTTGTATTGAATCCAATAATTTCGAAGCTTCCCAGAAGGTACATCATCCCAATCACATTTTTCCTTTATGGCGAAGAAAACCACGAGGATTAGAATAAATAAAATAAAATAATAATTACCGCAGCGGGGATCTCAAGTAGAGGCGTCGTAAGTCCAGATCACCTAATTGCTAACACGATAAACGTATCACCAAAAGGCCCAACAACGCACGCTGGCCGAAGAATCTGCTTGAGGACAAAGGGTATCCGGCTCGAAAGACCAAAATTTGTTTGCTCTATTTACAGATAACAATAAAGATGGGAGATTATATATAGATATCCAAGGGAGATTTCATTACATCCTAAGGATTTTAAATATTTTTTTTGGAAAGAAACAAAGAATATACTGTAATAATAACCGATTACCAGTAGTTTAGTCTTGTTTGATTATCGTATTGATCGTAGAAGAGTTTTTTTTGAACAATTATAAAATAATGTTAGATACTATACGCTAGTGAATTTCGGTACATTTTATTGTTCTTTAATGTTCTAATCCTAAACTATCACTTGTAA
>NW_019281544.1:0-17865 GCF_000648695.1 Onthophagus taurus | reverse complement strand
TAAGATTTCGGCATAGAAAGGCAAGAAAAGAGTTAAAAAATTGATAGAACCTAGCAAAAAAGAAAACTGGAAGGAACAAATGGAAAAAGTGTGAAGAGTTAGAAGACGATGTATGGGATAAAACTTACTAGATTATCATCACACGGCTAAAGATCAGAAATAGAACGACTATAGCTAGTGAAATGTCGAAGGTCAAATCATGCACCAGTCACTCGTATTAATGAAGTTGGGAACATACGTTTAATTCTGGATACTGTCACTTATGGCGTTGCTTTCGATTACAGAACCCATTTTGGCAATTTTTTGAATTATCGTTATCAGTTTGACTGGTTTGACATAGTAATATTTTTATTGCGTTGTATTGTGTACAGTGGAATAAAGTCCCTAGATTTACAAAGTACCGCGGTTCATGACGCCTGTTTTCGAGCCAAAATGGCGGTTTGACAACTTGTCATTGCATCTCACCATTTATTTACAAAAATATTGCCGTCTTGTTGCCTTTGCAGTTGCAAAAATAGCAGTAAGAAGGGTTTTCGACTCTTAAGAGTACCACGAGAAAAAAGAAAGGAGTTTTGGCGTAATGTTATCAATAGAACGACATAGTTTTAAATTTCCCGCTTGACTTTCGAGCCAAAATGGCGGCAAACTGCGGTACTTTGTAAATCTAGGGACTTTACAGTGGAAGAGTTGCTAGCGATTTGAAGAAAAAGCACTTCGATTGATGCGGAAGCAGTTTGGATAAATGCAATAAAATTAAAAGGAAACGATGTGGTAAAAATAATAATAAAAAAATTAAAGAATAAAGTCTTTGTTATTCATTTAAAGACTTTTTAATAAACTCTGTACCAAATAATACATACCTAGTCATGTTTTTTTGTAAAACATTGTAAACGACAAAATTTAATGTGTTTAAAGTTTTGCACAGTTTGTAAAGTTTTGTCGCCAAGCAATGTTTTCGTAAAAAATCATCGATAAACCTTTAAAATAACAAATTTAATTTATATTTCCCGCCTGCCAATGATTTCAGCGCTGTAGGTGACAGTATCCAAAACTAATTGCGCATTTCAATCAAACGTTTATAGTTGCCCATCTAGGTATATAACAAATATATTATATCTTATCTAGGGGTCAAATTGAAAAACTATTCCCGAAACAAGATTGCTGCAAATGGTAACCCGGTGCAAGATCGACAGAGATAGAGGTTTTTAGTAAAGATGAGCTGCTGGCAGCTGTATCTAGAATGAAGAAGAAGATGCTGCGTTTGTATCTAAATATCTGGACGACTTTCTAGAAATCTACATTTGATGTATGTCCAGCGGAACATACTCAAAAATCTGGAAAAACTCTACGCTAGTGCTTATAGAGAAACCCAAGAAAGCCGGACGAACCACGGCTTATAGACCAATCTGTGTCCTGGATACTACGGGAAAGCTGTTAGAAAGTCTACTAAAAGAATGATTACAAAAAGAAGCAATCGAAAGAGCAAATCAACGGTTCAAGCAGTGCAAAAAGTCCAAACAATAGTGTACCAAATCAAAGAAAAGTCTCTAGATTTATGCGTGTTAATACTTACAGACATCGAGAATGCCTTCAACTCGGCTTCGTGGCAGAAGATGTTGTTGAAGGAAAAAGTGAGTCCGTATTTAGTCCATATGGCAAAATGACGGTAAAACATACAGAGTCTGTTGCGGAGTGCCTCAGGGATCTCTCCTATTCCCACTGTTATGAAACCTGTACTATGACAGAGTTCTAAGAATAGAACAAGATCCAGGTGACGAACTAATAACGTACGCCGGCGATCTCGCTCTCGTAGTGAAGAGAAGGGACGCCATACAACTCGAGGACAGGCCCTATTAGATTTATTAGTACAAGCCAGAAATGAACTACACGCAAGCGGAAGAGAAAGTAAGGCAGAAAGTAGAGACCGGATGATTGAGGCCTGGCAGACAAAGTGGTCAAAGAGCGACAGCTGGACAAAGACCCTGATTCCACAGATAGAACCTTGGATAACGAGAGAGTGGGGAGAGATAAATTACTACCTCACGCAAGCCTTCACAAGACATGGGGTTTTCAAAAAATACCTACAAAAGATAAAAAAGACCGAGACAGAAGAATGCTGGTTTTGCGAAGAGACAGATACCGCGGAACACACTCTGTTCTCGTGCCGAAGATTTACAGCAGAACAACTCAAATGTAAATCTAGATGCGGGACAACTTTCAGCAAAGAAACTATGATCGCCCTGATGTTGGACAAAGAAGAAGAGAAGTGGACGATAGTCGTAGAAGGAGATGCACGAGCGAGATCTGCTGGAATAGACGACGGTGCGGGAGGAGGAAAAGCAGGGAGGATACCAATTCTAGAGAGAAGAGAGGAAGATGTAGATATAATATAAATATGTTATATTATATTATTCTCCGATGTAATACCTTCTTGCTGGTTTCAGAGAAGGAAGAGGGAGGTTTTTAGTGAGTAGTTCAGGGGCTAGAACACTCCCGGCCGAAGAATAGAAGATTCCATCACATGAAGACCGATAGGCGCTCACATAGTAGTAAAAAAAAGAGAGTATACTGACAGACACTTCGGATTAAGCAAGCTTACAGCCTGGGTACTTGCTATTGACATGGGTGCTAAAATCCTTCTTGAGAGAGGAATGAGGAATATGACAGTACGATTTTTCTCAGACAATCAAGCCGCTCTTCAGGCGCTACAGGGCGTGAAAACGATGTCGGCTCTGGTTAATGACTGCAAAAGAACTTTAAACACACTGAGTTGTGATAACAGAGTCTCTATTTTTGTTTTTAACGTTTTATTACAGTCCACAAAAGTAATGTTTTTCCAAAACGCATCTCTAAAATTGTTAATCTGTCTACTAGTTATGCTATCTAAGACGTAGCTTTCAGTGTCATTTTTATCATTTTCAGTTACTTCGTTTACTCTTTACTGTTACATTTTTTAACACAATGATTAGGTTTTTTACAATTTTTACAGACTTTACCATAGGCAGGACATTTTTGCGTTCATGATCAAATCCACAACGACTACCTGATCTATTTAGATTTTTCTAGCATTAGACAGGTTAATTAGAATAAAACGGAACTCTCATGGCACACTTAAATGAAAAATTAAACATTAAATTCTAAAAAATATTGATGTTTGAAATGTCACTTATGTGGTACCATTGGATACAGAAAATTATTCAGATTTCAAAAATGTAATAATATACAGGGTGTTCCATATAAAAATCTAAAGTTAGTGTCACTTCCGGCGAAATCGGAATTGAAAAAAAAATTAATTGTATGGAAAAAAGTGTCTCTTATCATGTGTATAGAATGGCCCAAATTTGAATCAATTATCTTCAAAACTAAAGGACATACGGGGGGTGTACCATGATCCTGTTACACCCGGTATAGTATTGGTTATATCATATAACATATTATTCTGTATTCAACAGACCTAGGCACAGAATAACCAGAAGTGACACTAGCGGTATAGCAACATACCTTGGTATAATATGGCATCAGATGTGGTAGTATCCCGCCACTTCTGGTTATTCTGTGCCAATACTGTGGTATTGGTTACATACTTGCAATGATGACGTCGGGTACGATAATTAATTAACACACTGTATATATTTATTTTTAATAAATTAATTTAATTTCTTAGAATTGGTTAACTTCTAGAACAGCTTATATAAGAACAACATCTGTGATGTCAATGATTGGTTATGTTTTGGGTTTGGGTGATCGCCACGGAGAAAACGTCCTGTTAGATTCATCTTGTGGAGACGTCGTCCACGTTGATTTTAATTGTCTTTTTAATAAAGGCGAAACTTTAGAATGGCCGGAAAGAGTTCCTTTTCGATTAACACACAACATGGTATCCGCGATGGGTCCTTTAGGAATCGAAGGAATTTTTAGGAAATCTTGCGAGTGCACTTTAAAGGTGTTACGCGAAAATAAGGAGACTTTAATGTCGATTGTAACTCCGTTTGTTTATGATCCGTCGGTTTCTTGGTCTTCGAGGAACGTTCCTTTGGCTGGAACTTCAGAACAAACTAATAAAGAGGTAAATAAAGTTATATATTGATTTATTTGATGATCAATACATTTTATTTTATTTTAAAGGCTGTGCGTAGTGTAAAAAATATAGAATTAAGATTAGAAGGAATCGTTCGTGGGAGAGGAAACACAATGTCGATTCCTTTATCAGTTGAAGGCCAATCGAATACTATTATTCAAGAAGCGATGAATGTGGACAACCTTTGTCAAATGTATATAGGATGGGGAGCTTATCTTTAAGGATTAATGTATTGTAAACATTTTTTTTTTGATGTTTTTGAATTAACATTTTTCATGGATTTTTATAATATAAACTGTTTAACAAAAATAACTTTTAATTACTATACTCAACTTCATCCGCCTCCACTCGTTCTTCTTTGTTGCTATCTTTTTCCAGTTTCTCACTTGCTTTAACAGTTTGGCGTCTGCATCTATTGCCTCCTTCCGGTTTTTCTTTGGCTTTGCCACTAAACTTTTCTTTGCATTCTATTTACTTTTCATAACCCATCATTATTACATACTCTAGTATATTTATTTGCAGCAATGCAAAAGAGGCTCCCTTAGCATGACCATGACCTTTTTATTACTGAATCTTGTTTTCGATCACTAGTAAGATTTATTACCAGATAGCAAAAGATATCCACACGTTTGATCTTATTTTAGTTACCTATCATCTCGGCATCTCTTGACTATATTAAGATTTTGGTTTTGTCCCGAATAATTTAATCCCATAATAAATTTAAGAACATCTCTGTCTCGAATGATCGTACTCCTTTCCAGGTTGATCTTTATAGGAGGGCGAGGACTGAATCAAAAACAAGAACTGAGTTTGGCGAAAAGGATTTGGTACTAGAGTACATCCGTGGCATTCCCTCAATTGTCAAGGCTTCGGAAAACTGATTTTGCCCAACAAAATGTATCAATCGGTTAATGTATATTATTAAAATGTTAATGGTCTTCGTACAAAAACGCGCGAAATTATATTAATTGTTCTAATTGTTCCTATGATTTGATTGCTCTATTGGAAACTAATTTAAATTCGGATCGTGGATCTAATAAATTATTCGTGGATAAATACAGCGTCGTACGAGTTGATCGTAAGTTTGAGTTGGTTCGACAAAACAGAGGTGGAGGAGTTCTGCTTATTGTAGGTAGTCATCATGATATAGAAGTGGTTGATTTTACAGATATTGAGTCTTTAGTAGGTACTACTTGTGGATGTATTGATATGCAAGTGCTCTTTATGATCAGTGACTTTATATATCGTAGTGTTGTACATACCTCCTGATAATTCGCAACCTGATTTGCTATGTTTCTTGAACGCCTTAGACCATAAAGTTTTGTATTATCCTGTCCTTATCCTTGGTGATTTTAATTTTCCTGAATATATTAAGGGACTGACATACCAATGAAATGTGGAAAAACGGAGTTACTTGGTAATTTTTGTGACTTTCTGGACCTCCGTCAACTCAATCAAGTATTAAACTTTGACAATCGTCTACTGGATTTAGTTCTGACAAATACTGATCATCTGTTTGATCTTGTTCATGATGATTGTCCCCTCGTCTACGAGGATCAGTCTCTCGCCTTAGATATTACAATGAATTTATTGACGGCAAATGATGGTTTCCTGAACTTTTAGTCTTTCGGTGTTCGCTATAATTTTCGAAGAGCCAACTTTCCTGTCTTGTATGATGAACTTATTTGTTGATTGAATTTACTTTATACGGATTGGTCTAAATGTTCAGGTTAATGCGAATGATGCATTCTATACAAACTTGTATGAGATTTTGGATTTATTTGTTCCTAAGAGATTGTGTCGTAGATGCTCATGCCCTATTTGGTACACCCCAGAAATTAAGCGGCTATTAAAGCTGAACGACTATTGTAGGAAGAAACGCAGAAAAAACAATAGTGTTTTGTATTCAGCGCAATATAAAAGACTGAGGTGTTTGACTAAATAGAAAATCTTATGCGTATTCTTCCTTTACTATTAGTGCTGAATAATCACTTAGTTCTGATCCCTATAACTTTTGGAGTTCTACAGTATGTCCCCGGATAGAGTTACAAAGAGAAAAACAAAATTATTACTGATTTTTCAAACCACTAAATCGCACGATTTGTATACTCTACAACTAATGTTAGTAAAAAATATACGGACAAATCAAATTAAAATATGGCTAAATAATTGAATAAAATAGTATTTTAAATGTAAATTTATGGAATAACACACTACGTAAGTAAAAAATTTTATTAATTTGTAAGTGAACAAATCAACTATTCATTCAAATAAATCACCTCCTAATTCGGCACACATTTGAAGACGAGTTCTAAATTCTTTATAAGAATTACGAATTTTCGCCAGTGGTAGAGATTCTATCGCATTAATTATTCTTAGTTTTAATAGTTCTGCATCTTCTTGTAATGGTTCACTGTAAACAATTTGTTTCAATCGGCCCCAGAAATAAAAATCCATAATTGTAAAATCAGGCCTACGTGCTGGCCATAAAATAGGACCATTTTTGACGAAATTGTAAATTTAACCATTCGGTCACAATGTGTGAATGGTGAGCTGGGCAACCGTCTTGATGAAAATACATTGACCGTATAAAATTTAAGTGTAATTCATCAAGTTGTTCATTAAAATAATTTTGTAACATATCCAAATATTTCTGTAGATTTACATTTCCATCGAAGAAATATGGCCACCACACATTTACTTTTTTGAAATGTTGACTACGTCTAGAGAGTGTAAAATTTGGATTTACATCACTCCAATAACGACAATGCTGGGAAGAAGCAATGCCATTTGTTGAAAAGGTCCTTTCATCCGAAAATACAATCAATTTATGAAAATTTCGGTTATTTAATATTTCATTACCAATCTCAAGACAGAAATCCAAACGTTTGGCATCATCCCTGGCATGCAAANAAACAAAATAACAAAATACGACGACATGCCAGTATAAAGCGATACATTAGTAACTCAGAATATAATAAAAAAAAAAATCATGATGACTCAAGCAGGAGGGAGGATTTTAATTTACTCTTGAACGAAATACAGTTCAATCCTATAAGGTTCATAGGTAGATCATTGTACGTTTTAGCTATCTGGTAGGAAAAGGATCGGTGCGAGGCGCGGCGTGGTACCGTCAATACATCTTTCCTCCTTATATTAATGTTATGGACATCGCTTCTGAAAGATAGGCGTTGCAGCAAGTAAGGAGGCCGCTGACTTTTAATAATTTTATAATAAACGCAAGTTGCATGCAGTTTACGTCTGTTTTTCATGTTCAACCATGTTTCGTAATTTTTGTGACTTTCTGGACCTCCGTCAACTCAATCAAGTATTAAATTTTGACAATCGTCTATTGGATTTGGTTTTGACAAATACTGATCATCGCATCGGTTTGATCTTGTTCATGATGATTGTCCCCTCTTGTCTACGAGGAACAGTACCATCCCGCCTTAGATATTACAATAAATTTATTGACGGCAAATGATGGTTTTGCTGAACTTTCAGTCTTTGGGTGTTCGCTATAAGTTTCGAAGAGCCAACTTTCCTGGCTTGTATGATGAATTTATTTGTTGATTGAACTTACTTTACACGGATTGGTCTAAATGTGCAGGTTAATGCGGATGATGCATTCTATACAAACTTGTATGAGATTTTGGATTTATTTGTTCCTAAGAGATTGTGTCGTAGATGCTCATACCCTATTTGGTACACCCCAGAAATTAAGCGGCTATTAAAGCTGAACGACTATTGTAGGAAGAACCGCAGGAAAAACAATAGTGTTTTGTATTCAGCGCAATATAAAAGACTGAGGTGTTTGACTAAATAGAAAATCTATTCTCTAATACTATTAGTGCTGAATAATCACTTAATTCCGATCTCCGTAACTTTTGGAGTTATACAGTATGTACCCGGATAAAGTTACAAGAGAAAAAAAATATTATTACTGTTTTTTCAAACTTATCTTAGCATAAATAATGCGTCGGATATGTTCAAACCACTTAAATCGCACAAATTGTATACTCTAACTATAGAAATCAACTAATTATTCCCATTTTTATGTAAAAATTGGACGTTTTTTTCTAAATCAAAAATTGTTCAAGTTCAATTTATGATATGTAACCATAGAAACCATAAAAGTTACAACTTATGTTAGTGAAAAATATACGGACAAATCAAATTAAAATATGGCTAAATAATTGAATAAAATAGTATTTCAAATATAAATTTATGGAATAACACACTATGTAAGTAAAAAATATTATTTATTTGTAAGTGAACAAATCAACTATTTATTCAAACAAATCACCTCCTAATTCCCCACACATTTGAAGACGAGTTCTAAATTCTTTATAAGAATTACGAATTTCCGCCAGTGGTAGAGATTCTATCGCATTAATTATTCTTAATTTTAATAGTTCTGCATCGTCTTATAATGGTTCACTGTAAACAATTTCTTTCAATCATCCCCAAAAATAAAAATCCATAGTTGTAAGATCAGGACTACGTGCTGGCCATAAAATAGGACCATTTCGTCCAATCCATTTTTGACGAAATTATAAATTTAACCATTCGGTCAGAATGTGTGAATGGTGAGCTGGGTAACTGTCTTGCTGAAAGTACATTGACCGTATAAAATTTAATATTTATTAAATTTAATATTTCATTACCAATCTCAAGACAGAAATCCAAACGTTTGGCATCATCCCCGGCATCCAAAGTCTGTCTAAATCGTGGTCTAAGTGGTTTAATTTTATTTTCTTTGTAAATTCTGGAGAGGTGCGATTTACTAATTTCAATTTGTAACGCGCTGCTTCGAAGTGATAATTTTGGAGTTTCTTGAACGGAATGCTATTACAGAAGCAGCGACATTTAATCTCTTTTTCTGGTTCTTTATGGTTTCTATGGTTACATTTCATAAATTGAACTTGAACAATTTTCAATTTAAGAAAAATCCAATTTTTACATAAAAATGGGAATAATTAGTTAACTTCTATAGTTAGAGTATAAAATTTGTGCGATTTAGGTCCATTACTACCATCTTTTAGTTAAATTTATCTTATAGATAAACCCATCTACTAGCCAATCAGAGCGCGTAAAATAGCCGTAACCGTAGTAATAATCCCTTAGATAGCTTAGCCAGAAGATGGTAGTAACGAGCCTTAGTGGTTTTAACATATCCGACGCATTATTTATGCCGAGATAAGTTTGAAAGATCAGTAATAAACTTTTTTTTCCTCTTTGTAACTCGATGCAGGGATATACTGTATATGACAGAAAACAACGACCTCTCGACTTCCTGGCAAAATGATGTGTAATGAGTCCACCTACACTAATCCTGATATAATAGTTAATGCTTTTGCAGATCAATTCTCTAGAGTATATAATGGTGTCTCTGCTTACAACATCCAGTATTTGTTGCCGATGTATGTATGTAAGGAAATGGCAGTGCATGCGTTCCCGCACACCGCACTTAGGCCCCATTGGACCCCTTGTGCATACTCCCAACGTAACCTCTTTTCACATCAACCAGCCTAGGGAATTACCGAAGGCCAGGATATTACTCAGAGGTAAGTTCCTGATATCATCTATGGTCGGCCATGCCTCTCCGAGGGTCCTCATTATTATTAATGAATTATTATTGATTATTAATCCTCATTGTTGCCGATGTCACTGAAGAACAAGGTCTTCATTTCCGAAAAAGGTTACCTCATAAATTTACTGCTGGTGATAATAATCTTCCTGCATTTTTCATTCGTGACTGCTGTGCAGTTTTTGCACTTCCACTTCATTGAATAATTAACCTATCCTTATTTCCTAAACTTTGGAAGCTCTCACGCATTGTAGTCAAAGATGGCGAATATACCAACATTACTGATTATTTATAATAATAATAATAGTACTTTATTGACCGCAACAACCAACATAAAAAAGTTAAACAATAATATAAAAGAAAAAAAAATAAATGAAAAATTCATTCTATATGTGAAACTAATTACAACCTGCGGCCAATAGGCGGAATCCAGATTGGCATCCATCGCGATGGAAGCCATCTGTTCAACTCAACCTAGAGTTGAGAACGACTAATAATTACATATTCAATTGTTTACCGCAATTAAATTAATCAATTCAAATGATTCCCTATATAACCAATAAATGGATAACAACCCAATGTCAGAGCACTGAGGCAGCATAAGGATTATGTTGACCCATCTGAAGCCGAAACAAGGTGTTACGCAAGTTAACTTTAAAAACGGATAGACTTTTATTTTTAAATTCAGGAGGACAGGAATTATACTCCTTGGCCACATTATATGAAAAAGAGCGCCTAAAAAGAGCTTTCCTGTGAGCAGGAACGGCGATAGTATTTTTGTGTCTAAGATTCAAGTTATGAACATCGGTCCTATAGGTGATTTTATTATATAAGTAAGGTGGAGTCCCCGTAATAATTAACTTGTGCACAAGACACAAGAACTGATGTTTGAATTTGTTTCTGAAATTTAACCATTTTGCAGTAACCAATGTGTGACTAATATTTTCACGCTTACGAACGCCATACATAAAACGAAGACAGCTATTTTGAACCCTTTGAATACGATGAAGTTCATACCCAGTTAAACATGGACCATACATGGCAGCACAATGCACAAAATTTGACAGAACAAGTGTTTCGTACAAACGTTTCTTTGTAATTATATTTAAAAGGTGTCGGTGTTGATAGAGGCATCTAAGAACACCATATGCCTTTTTCACGCAAGCAGTGACATGACTGCTGAATCGCAGATTGCTGTCGACAAGCACACCCAGATTTTTGACTCAGGGTACACTACCAGGCTGGTAGAGAGAGGCTCTCTCCACCCAAAAATATACCGACACTATCAGAGTCCAAGTTACCAAAGATGACTACCTTAGATTTAGTGGCATTGAGAGTTAGTGCCATCTTGTGCGAGCAATCTAAAATAGCGTTCAGATCTGCATTTATTTTTGAGCAAGCAGAAGCGAGGTGTTCCTTTGGAAAGGTTATGTAAATTTGGGTATCATCTGCGTACATGTGTATCGACGAATATTGAACGCACTTAGGCAACTGGGATGTATACAAGGAAAACAATAAAGGAGCCAGAATAGACCCCTGTGGCACTCCCACTCTCACAGGCAGTGATGATGAAGACACATTGTTCAATTTTACTATCTGAGCACGATTGGATAGGAAACTTTCCAAAAGCAAACCCGCTGAGTCGGACAGACCAACATAGCGCAGAAGAGGTAAAAGCATTTAATGGTTAACCTTATCAAAGGCCTTACTGTAGTCCAGAAGTACAAGTATCCCACATAGACCGCCATCACGAACTCTAATAATCGACCGATATTGTTATTGTCCGATTTCGCTAAAGTATTTGAACAGTTCGTGCCTATAGGTAATATTCTACGTGTCTACCTAAAGTGGAATTTTTGCATTTATTTACAAAGGGCATCTATATTTAATATTTTATTGGAAAAGATTAATTTGCTCAAAACCATTATTTTCAGAATATTGTAGTTGCATCATGTCAAACGGGAAAAATAGTAACATACCGTATTTTCTCGAATCTAATCCGCACCCTTTTTACAAATCTTGTATGCTCTAAAATCAAATGCGGATTACAATCGGATGTGGATTACATTGGCAAACCTACTTTTTTTACCATTATTGCATTTTTAAAATCGAGGTGCGGATTAGATTCGAGTGCGGATAAGATTCGAGAAAATACGGTATTTAATTATTAGATGGTGACAATGGAAGTTAAATCTTTGTAGGACAACAGCCTAGAAATTGAATTTCTGCGCTAGGCAAGGAAAATTTCTTCTTGCAAATCGACTAGTTACTGTATATCGACGATATAGTTTTAGATTTTCTTCTGCCATGAGATGACACCGACTTAAAGTATGTGCTGATTGTATTGTTATGTTGTTGAACAATAAAAATTAATAGTTGTCATTATACACTGATAAAAATGCTAGTAAAATTCCGTATAGGATGTTGTAAAAATTACGTAAATGTATATTTTCAGCAATTTTCGACAAAATTTTTAACTTTTATTCTAACTGTGTATTTTTTTCAATCGAGTAGTGAAATCGCAGCTTCTTATTGTAAAATTAGATAGTGTTTTCACACTTTGATGTGATTTTATGTTGAACATGAAATTTTACATGATATATTGCGATGGTTAGTACTATTTATACTTGATAGTAAAACCTTATTATCTGTCTTCAACTTCAAAAATATCTTTCTAATCTATTTCATGCCATTTCCAGTGAAAATGTTTCGAATATGCGTTAATAAGCTTTAATTTATATGTAAATTACATTTTTCTTGGATAGGTTGAATATGTTACGGTACATGTTGTACCGAATTGGTGAGCCAAATTAGACACTTTTAAAGGAAAACTCTTGTTTCTATAAGAGATAGAGGAAAAATAATATCAGTGTCTGAACTTAATGGCGAAAACCGCATATCGACATCTCTTGCGGTTTCAGAGATACAGAAAAGTCGTCATAACTTTTTTTTTATTAAAAAATTTCCTTTCTGTGCAACATTTCCAAACCAACTTTTTATGTAGAATTCGATGGAATAAATTAGCTTTTGTACCATTTCTCTAATAGGACAGGTATAGTTCGTTTTTTTTCTATAATACTTGTCAATGTAAATTTTTTAGGGTTTCTGTTGGTATTATTTATGGGTTTTCCTGATTTTTAGTAACATTTTCAGTAACTAAATAGTTGAGGTTAAAATACTAATACATTTTTAGATAAATACGATTTTAACGAATTACATATTTGTTGTAAAAACGTGCTACAAAGTACTTAAATAAAACAAAACACCTTTTCTAGGTAAATAAATGGCAAATAAATATCCCACAACATTTTTATGCACCTTTTCTTTTTAAATAACGAAAGCTCAAACGTCAATGTGACATATTTATTTTAAAAGATGATAAAACAAAACTCCCTATTAATTTTGCCAACTTTACAACAATTTGGCAGGTATTATAGAAAAAAAATGAACTATATTTAATTAATAATGCCAGCAACTACCTTTGTTTAAACTGTCTCCGTTACCATGGCAACGCACATAATAATCATATCGTCACGTCATAGCTGGCTCCAGATATGTGTAGTTTAGTAATTTTTATACAAGCTTATGTAATAAATGTTCAATAGTAATAATAACAGGAATAACTAATAATATCTCCGTGTCCTAACTCAAACCAGCAGCACCATTTTATTTTTAAATCTACACCAAAATATGTGTTAAAATAAAATAAACTAAGTGATGACATTTCAAATGACATTTTTTGGCGATTTATCGTTAGCAACGAAATAGACAACCTAAGCCTTGACGTCACAGTGATAGGCGGAGCTTATACTGACTCCAAACATTTTCGTTGCTAACTGTGTTGCTAACGGTGAACTGTCATATGCAATTTTTCATTTAGTGTTAAAATGAAATAAACTAAACGTGACATTTTAAATGACATTTTTTGGCGGTTTATCGTTAGCAACTGTGATTAGCAACGAAATTGTTTGGAGTAGTTATAAGCTCTGCCCATCTCTGTGACGTCAGACTTAGGCAGTCTATTGTTTAGAGTCGGTATAAGCTCCGCTCACCTGTGTGACGTCAGACTTAGGCAGTCTATTCGAGCGGAAAACTGTCTCTGTTACACATAACAATTCCATAATGACGCCATAATTTGGTTGTCGCTACGTCAAATGTTTTTAAATAAAAGTTTCAATATCTCGAAAACTATGCTATATTACTATACAGGTGATTCAAAAAACCGCTGACAGACTTCTAGGGCAGGTAATACATCAAAAATTAAGATGAATAGTCTTAATATACATGGGGTCGCAAATGCCTCCTTAACGAGATATCTATTGCATTATCTGCAATAAAAAGCCCTATTTTAAAAATATTTTCAACTCCACTGCTAATTCTGTCAAATGGGCAGTATTTTCGGGTAAAGAGATCAATTATTTATCAATTGGTCTCTTACAAAATTTTGATTAAAGCAACAGTTTTTGAGTGAATTAACATTTTCTACAAACGTGTTTTTCTTAAAAACTACTATTGCTTTGATCAAAGTTATGTAAGAGACCAATTGATAGATAATTGATCACTTTACACGCGTAGAGAACAATAGCATAGACAATATTTTTAAAAAAGTGCTTTTTATTGAAGATAATGTTTAATTTTAAAGAAACTTTGATCCGGTATATCTCGCCAACGAAGCGTTTGCGACACCATGTATATTAAGACTATTCATCTTAATTTTTCTTGTATTATCTACTCTAGAAGTTCTGTCTGTTTTTTGAATCCTGTTTAACCAAAATGAGAGATTCTGAGAATGAAAATGGTAATGATATAGAAAAAGCTTGGAATATTGGACGTTCGGCAATAATTCCCGAAAAATCTAGGGAACGTTATGAAATGACGTACCAAATTTTCAAAAAATAGCATAAGTAGCATTAAGTAAAAGACGATGAACTGTGCGGCTCGTGGAGTAAGCATTTTTGGTCGTTGACCGATTGCCTAATTGATGAGCACGCACAGTGAACCGTTTGAACAGTGTAATAATTAATATTGCAAGGAGTATTATTTTAGCTATCAATAAAGTTAGTTGTTAAGCAAATTATTTTATGGTTTTAATGAAACAAAATTAAATACCCTATGTGAAACCCCAAAAGGGACCAAGTTATCACACAGTAAAAAAATCTTGTTGGCATATTTGGTCGAAAGAAACGGAGCTGCAGGTAGTTTATGGGCCGAATACTCAATGTTGAAAGCGACAATTTTTTTACACGAACCCATTGATATATCCAAGTTGTCAACATTAATTGCCTTTCTAAAAAGAAAAAATGTTGGGTACAAACCTAAAAAGCTAGTGTTTTTACCAAGGATGAAATGTTTAAATTTTTAATTGAAGCACCAGACGAATTGTTTTTAATCCATAAGGTAAATTTAGATTACTTGTAAAAATACGAAGATACGTTTACGACAATGTATTTTTTTTAGGTAGCAATGATATTAGGAGTACCGGGAGCATGTCGCAGAGAAGTGTTATATAAAATGACTATTAAAAATGTAGAAAATCGTGAATCTTTTATTATTATAACCATTCCAAATACAAAAACCAATATTCAGCGCACATTTACTGTCATAAATAAAAAAAAACGAAAAAATTTATTATTTGAAAATTGTTCGGAAATTAATTAAACTGCGGCCAAACAATGCAAAGTCGTTGCATTTATTCCTAAACTATGGGAATGGGACATGCAAAAATCAGGTAATTGGTAAAAACTACAATAAAGGTGTAGACGTTTTAGGACTAAAAAGACATGGAGGTTGGAAATCTTCGACTGTGACTGAAAGTTATGTCGAAGATTCTCTTCAAAACAAAAATCAATTCTACATGATGATAATGAATCGCCTCACAGCGTTTTTGATAATATACTACAATTGTCAGCTTGTGCTTCTACATCACGGACATTTTCTGTTAATACAAATACCGAAAAAAGCAATATTTCAATTTCTATTTCTAGCTGTAATAACTGTACAGGTGTCCCAATTTTGTTGTCCGCATAGGCTATCTCCAAAACTAAAAGAGATAGAAAAAAAGTAGCTTACATGTCATGATCTCGTTTTTCGAGAAAATGCTAATGCCGAAAACTGCGAACAGCTATCGTCTTTTGTTTTTGTCCTATCGGCAAAAATTGAAAATTTTGCGAAAACGACAATCGCGAATATCTCACTTATTATCAAAGATGGAGTATTATAAATAAAACATTATATGGGCAACTTTTTACGAAGAATTCAGTGGCGTAGGTAGAATTTTTTTCCCATCTTTTATTTTCTAGATTTTAGAAGTAACTTTATTTTTTTAAACGGAAACCATGGTTGGCTATGAGCCAAAATAATTTGTTATTTTCTTCTGATAACAAATATATATAGTTTGTGGGGTATATTTCTTATAGTTATTGAATAATTTAACAAAAATTCTTTTTGTTCTATCTAAAACTAATATAGGTATGTATTTAAAAGTTAATGTTGCTATGGTGATAACCATACATACTATGATGGAAAATAATGTACACATAATTACCAAAGTTTGTATTTAAAAATTCATATTAAGTGTCAAAGTATAACAAAACTGAATAAAACCGTACAATGAATTTCGAAAATTATAAAAAAAGTAACATGATGGAATGCTATATGTTATCAGATAAGAATGCGACGTTAGCCGCGGAATTATATTTCACAAGGTATCCGGAAAGAAGCAAACCGCACACAAGAACTTTCAGCCGGTTAGCAGAAAATGTAATGAATTTTTGGTCCTTCCCCAAACCACGTGCAAAAACATACCATAATGACCAGCAAGAGAATGAAGTCAATGTGTTGGCTTCAGTTGCGATAGATAAATCCATCAACATCTGATCAACATCTGGGAGAAATTGAACTAGACGTCTGACCCAAAAGCTGCTGCTCCAGAATATGAAAAAAAAAATAAATATAAACCATACAAAGCGGGGCTAACTCATTATTTACGTGCTGGAGATAGCAATCTAAGATTAGAATTTTGTACATGATATTTAGAAAAATTAAATAATCTACTGTTTGTTCAAAATGTCATCTGAACCGATGTAGTCTGATGGTGTACCCTTTTAGATAACAGAATTTTGGCATATAGTATCTACCATAAAAACTTAAACTCAGGTAATGTGCTGCCTTAATATATTGAGGTATATTATATCAAGGCAGCACATTAAGCGTCTGGTCGACAATTTGCCATTAAATGTGTCTCAAATGATATACAGGGTGAGTCAGAAAGAATGGTATTGAACTTTGCGTGTAGTAAAACGCAGTAGGTTTTAATTTAACTCCACAATATATTTATAAAAAACTCTCCGTCGTCATTGTCAGACATCTTAGATCTTATACAACATCCGGTTATTCTACGTAACCAACTTCACACCACTTATTCTTACTTTTACATACAGATGTCGCGATAGTCAAACCCTAATAAATGGGAAATCCGAATACCGAAGACACTAGACACCAAAATATCACGATTTAACCTAACATTTCTTATATAAATGTCAGTGGTTTTCAAGGCACAGGGTGTTGAAAGTTAAATTCTTATTTCGAAATTACTTGATAATTTTGAAGCTTTTTGCACTATTAACATAAAATTTGGTTTGTGATTACTCGCAAAAGCGAAATAGCGCCCTCTACGAGCAATAATAAAACAAGTTTCAAATTCGTATTTTTCATGCTTGAAAACATAAAACTACCAAATTTTATGCTAATAGTACAAAAAGCTTTAAAATTACCAAGAAATTTCGAAATAAGAATTTAACTTTCAACACCGTGTGCCTCGAAAACCACAGACGTTTGTATAAGAGGTGTTAGGTTAAATCATCATATTTTGGTGTCTAGTATCTCCGGTATTCGGATTTCCCATTCTTTCTGACGCACCCTGTATATTCAATATGACGGAGCACCAGCACATAATGCCAGAGTTGTTATTGAATTTTTAAATACAAACTTTGGCAATAATTGGAAACAATGTTTTCCATCATGGTATGGTTATCACCATAACAACATTAACTTTTAAATACATATGTACATTAGGTTTAGATAGAACAAAATGAATTTTTGTTAATTATTCAATAACTATAAGAAATATACCCCACAAACTACATACATTTGTTATCAGAAGAAAATAACAAATTATTTTAGGTCATAGCCAACTATG
>NW_019281543.1:4409-19209 GCF_000648695.1 Onthophagus taurus | reverse complement strand
TTAAACTCAAATATGAATTTTAATTTGCGTTTCGAGTTGCAAAAATCGGTCATTTTTCGATTTTTAAATCTATGGCTAACTTCACAACCGTTATTTGTAACCTATCCGGGAGTGGATAAAATATCCGAACACAATTTTTCAAGTCTTCTTTGAAATATACAACTTGGAAACATTTAAGATTTTCAATTGCGTACTAGTAGGCTAGTGTTTATGAGTATCTATCTCTCAAATTTTTATTCAAGTTATAAGTGTTAGTGCTTATCGTTAGAGTGTTTCTTAGCTGTCATCAACTTTCATAATAATGTCATATAAAAATTATGAAAAATGGGACATGATAGTTTGTTTTATACAATCTGGGGAGAATGCAGAGGCTGCAGGAAATTTATATCATAAACGATATCCAGAGAGGCGACAACCTTTTAATGATATTTGGAATGGAATTAGAAGAAGTAGTAGTTCTAAGGGCAGTGGAAAATAATCCACAGATATCAACGCGGCAATTGAGTGTAACCACGGGAATTTCAAGAACCAAAGTTAGGCGGATTTTGAAAAAATTCAGATTAAGCCATACAGAACTAGTAAAGTCCATTACCTCAGACCAGGAGATTTTGAACGACGCATGAATTTTTGGCAATGGTTCTTGGGAAAATGTGACGAAGCACGTAATTTTTCTTTAAATTGTATTTGGACAGATGAAGCGTATGTGAGTAGTGCTGGTATTTTCAACCGCTACAACTTGTATACATGGGCACAGCACAACCAAAAATGTATTTTTTCAACATGATGGTGCGCCGCCTCACAATGCTGCTATTGTCACCAATTCTTTACCGCAGCTTTTGGTGATTGTTGGTTAGGTAATCAAGGTCCTATTCGTTGGCCGACTCGGTCACCGGACCTAACACCTATGGATTTTTTTCTTTGGGGAAAATTGAAAGATGTTATCTATAAATAGCCATCAAATTCCCGACAGCAAAAAAATCGAGCCTCAGACAGTGATATCATTTTTCCTCTATCTCTTATAGAAAGAGGAGTTTCCCATTAAGAGTGTCCAATTTGGCCCACACTGTACATGTGGCTATAGAACGAAAATTAAAAAATCGCGAAATACATTTACCAGTGAATACCTTTCTGTAACCAGAGAAGCACGTCAAACCCCTGCACCTTACGAAGGCGTGGATTTGCCACACAGGTTCTTATCCAACTTTTCCTTGACTGAACATTTTAGATACCCATCAGTTCGCCCAAGCAGACAGAAAAGATGATTACAAAGATGACGACAGTTACTGATATAAAAACAATAAAATACGAAAATGCAAAAATTCAAGTAAAACTAAATTATGATGCTGAGTGGATAGATCTACCTAGTTATAACTGAATATCCTCGTTTGCATGCTTAAAGATAAAACTTCCTGCAAATAAATGGAAACACCTTCAGGAACTCAAGTCAGTCCTACCAAGAGATGTCCACCATTTTTAAGACAATGTACCTCACTAAGCATTTTGTTTTCTGTTATGCTTTTACTATAAATTATATTAGGTTTATTACATTCGTATTAAAAAGATAAAGTTAGTGTTTATTTTTTTTGAAGAAAAATGAGTGCTCGGCAGTGAGCGGTCTGAGCACCGACACTTCGTCCGATTTATTTTTTCCGAAGAGATTGTGTCGTAGATCATCATACCCTATTTGGTACACCCCAGAAATTAAGGTATTAAAGCTGAAAGACTATTATAGGAAGAAGAGGAGAAGTAGTAGTGCTTTCCATTCAGCGGAATATAAAAGGCTGAGGTGTTTAACTAAACAGAAAATCTCTTCCTTTACTATTAGTGCTGAACAATCGCTTAATTCTGATCTGCGTAACTTTTGGAATTATACAGGTGTATCTGATTGACTGCAACAAACTTCAAGGGTGATATAGTGAATTTTAAGGGTACTTTAATATATGAACCATGGGTGACTTCAGCTCCACCCCTGCCATTTTTGGAGGAGTGCTACCCCTTCAAAAATGGCGGGAAATTTTGGTTGGACAATGAAATTTGGGGAATATATTTAACTCATAATAGGGCACGTTTTGATCCTATTTGTACCTTCAACTTACCCTTCTAAATTACTAATCATGACCACCCCCGTTCAATTTTTGCTTAGATTTTTTTTTGTGAAGGTGATAAATACATAAAACATGGTTTTTAATATAAAAACTAGTTTTTGAGGATCACCTGCACTGCTCGAAGAAAATTACAAAGTTGAAAATAAATGTATTGAGGTAGACGGACAGTAAATTGAACTAAATTTGAAATGAATAATTACAATTAGTATAATTCTGAACATTACCGCCTTGCCGAAAACATCGGCAATCGAAATAATTAAAGCAAAATATAATTAACGACCGGCACCTTCTGAAAATAAATTATCAAAGAGGTTCGGCGGAGGCTCAGCGGTTAAACTCTCGGGTTGACACTCAGACGTTCCGGGTTCGAGCCCCGGTTTAAACATATTCACCAAGCCGCCTACCCGTTCTTCGGAGGGGACGTTAAGCCGTCGATCCCGGCAAACAGTCGTACACCTCTGGTTGTCGTTATCACCCATGTGTGTAAGGGGTTTGAACACATGGCTGAATGCGCGTTAGCGCTCATGAAGCTACACCTCGTGAGAGCGTACCCGGGCCAAGGGTTGATGAGCAGCTTTGCTCCACCTTGGTACGGAGGGGCCAGCGTGTGAGTGGCATCGTTGAGCGGCACCTGACAGGGGCGAACCCGCACTGGGCCTGTGCCATAGCACGCCCGGTGAGGGGGGTCGGTCAGGAAGCGGAATCAGCCAGAAATCGAGTTAAACTCGCGTTTAACATCTTAGACCTCTTAGAGGAGGATGTACAAGGGGCCCGTTGGGGCCTAGGTGCCGCGTATAGTATACGCACTTCCCGTAACATACATACATACACATACATTATCAAAGAGAGCAAAAAAAAATTAATTTTACACACAACCACATCAAAGAAAGCTAAGGATAATAACAATTAAGCAAAATATCAACAAATACTACAAAACAGCTTATTACCAAGTATTGTGAAGTTAAATGTTGGCGAAAATTACATATTTCAGCAGGATGGAGCGGCTTGTCATACAGTCAAAACTACAAAAAAATGGTTTGGCGATCAAAATATTAACGTTCTGTCTTAGCCTTCCAACGGTCCAGATCTGAATGTAATTGTAACAGTGTGGCACAAACTTTGAGGAACAACCCACAACGGACATTGCCAGAACTTAAAGCCAAAATAAAACAAATTTCGGATGGATTTACTTCTGAACAGTGCAGAACCTTAGTGAATTCAATGCCCAACCGAATTCGAGCGGTTATAAAATCTAAGGACGATGTTACTCCATATTAGAAAGACAAATTGTGCCATGTCCGAATATTTAGTTATCAGGCAAAATATAAATTTTTCTACTTTAATTAGAAGTAATAGGATATGTATTTTGTTTTTTGTGTTTATTAGACAAAATTGTTGTTAATAATTGTCTAATCAAATAATATTAATTTGAAAAATTTATTAAAACTAAATAATCTGTTTAATTGTTGTTAATTATATATAAATTCTATTATGTCTCAATATATAGTTGTTAGGGCTCGTATTATCTTAAAAAAATCTAGGCATAAATTGAACAGGGGTGATTACGTTGGTTACTTATTCCCCAAATTTCATTTCCTGGTGTTTATAGTTCTCGAGAAAAATGAATTAAACCAACATTTTTCGCCATTTTTGAAGGTGTGTAGCTCCTTAGGGGCGCCGAAGTCGCCCATGGTTCATATATTAAAGTACCCTTCAAATTCACTAAAGAATCACCCCTTGAAGGTTGTTGCAGTTATTCAGTTACACCCTGTATAATACAGAAAACAACAATCTCTCGACTTCCTGGTAAGATGACGTATGATCAATCTACACTGATCCTGATAGTATAGTTAATGCTTTTGCAGAACAGTTCTCTATACTATATACTTGTGTGCTTACAATATGGTTGATGTTACACTCAACGAATCCTCCCGTCTTTATAGCTGATGTCACTGAGGAATGAGTTTTTAATTGCCTGAAAAGGTTACTTAATAAATTTACTGCTGGTGATGATGATCTCTTCATTTCATAATTAACTTATATTTAAGCACTTGCTGGTTTCCTACAATGCGCTCACGCATTGTTCCTGTATTCAAACATGGCGTACGTACCAAGAATACGTTCAATACATGATGCTTTATCCACATGCTTTATCAACATTGGTTTATCAAGCATCGTTCAACGATTACTAATCCTGCGGTGGCTACTGAAGTGATTTGTGAATATTTAGATAGGGGTGGTCAGGTGGATGTGGTATACACTGACTTTTCTAAGGTATTCGATATGATTCATCATTATGTCCTCTTGTATAAAGTTAGTGCTTTTGGGGTTTCTCCTAAGCGTATGAAACTATTTACTTCTTACCTGTCGAGTAGAATAAATTATGTGTACTACAACTGTTATCCGTAGAGTTTATGGTAAGGTCTGGTGTTCGTTAAGACTTAAATCTAGGTCCTCTACTATTTGTTGTCTTCTTGATTGACCTTCGAGGCAAATTCTCATCTAGCGTACTAGCCTATGTGGATGATCTGAAACTATTTCGACCTATTTTTTCGGACCGTGATGTTGTCAGTCTTCAGTCGGACTTGGACGTCTTGGTAAAATCCACTTATTATATAGAAGGTGTCCTTCTTAAGAAACTATCTATTATCAAAAACCTGGGAGTTACTTTTGACCGCAAATTTTCTTTTGTACCACAGTAAGGACGCTTGGTTTTGTTTTCGTACCTTGCGTACCTTTTCTAACATCAATATGTACAAGCCCCTATTTCTGACCTTTGCATTATCCAAAATGGAATATGGCTCTGTAATTTGGTCACCTCAATATATATCTCATAGACTTATACTGGAAAGAATTCACAGGAGATTTCTCAAATATTTGTTTTTACGCTTGGACAGATCATACCTGGATCGTGCAAGGGATTACACATCCCTGCTGTGACGTCACAATTTGCCTTGCACAGAAGTTAGTGCAAGCCGGATTGGATTGTGGTTGGTTGTTGTTGCGGATCACTTTCACGGTGCCTACGCGTACAACACGTAGTACCAATAAGTTTTATCTGAGGAACTGCATATCCAATATTTTAGTCAAGTCCCCTTTGCAGAGGATGCGAGTTATATTTGTTTTATAGCATGTGCTATTTCTTTTGTTTTCTTGTAATATTGTCCTGTAATTGATCTTTGTTGGGCAATAAAGTGAATTATTATTATTATTACTGGCGTATTAAGAATTTTTTGTTTATTTTCAGTCAGGGAGTATCCCAGTAAAGTTTCGGGCAGTCAAAACGGGACACTTGTATAATACTGATTATACAAAATAGTGTATTGTCTATTGTACAAGATATACAATAGATAATATGTTGACACTGATGTGCTACAGTTCTGCATTTGTCATAATATTCAGTAGTTGCTTTTTCCAGGGCACGGTTCTTTCATTATTCAAATAATCGCGGTACTTAACGCGAAATTTGTTGTGCCTGTCGTCGGGGATGTCTCTGGGCAGTTGTTAGAAGCTACTAAAGCAAGCAATGTGTTATTGGCGCTTGACGATTTCATCCTCATAATTGATTAAACCGCAAAGCAAGCGAGTACTACTTCATCCGCCGATACGAATTTTAGAGATATTGGTTTTTCAAAAACTCTGAATTTACTCACAAGTATGCCTAAAGTATTTTCTACTACTCTTCGCGCCCTCGAAATATCCCCTATTTCGTTTCAAGTATCCACATTCTAACCCACCATCGCCTTTTTTCCGTTCTTTTTTCGATTTTGGCAACTGATTCATTCTTGTGCACAAATCTCTATGAATCACGACTCATTCGTTGATACTTCAGTCCGTCTGAACAAACCCCGATCCACGACTGGTAGGGTCCCTTCAACACATGCACAAAAGCAAGTACGAAGCCGTGATACACTTTCCGTGGAAACGCGCCTTAATACTAATTTGCTACTCGTAATAGAGCTCGACCCATCCATATTGATAGGCTACTGCCTGTTCATTGCCTACACGTCCTCCCTGGAAGAGCAGGTCAACATTCTCGCTATCGATGTTGGTGGTCTTCCCTGTGATCGTTTTCCTACTGGGTTATTTATTTTTGCGTTTTTAACGGGTCTATCGTCTCCTATTCTTTTTATGTGTTTGTCTTAAAATCCTCGTCTCTATTTCACCCATCTTTCTATGTCCTGTGTTCCGCATTGTTGTCTATCTTCGTTCAACTCAGTGTTTCCATCTCGACTATTCTCATCATTTTTAAAGTCCTGCCTGTATCTAGTCTTGTGTCTGTCGCGTATAGTATGATGGGTCATAAAACCGTTTTATATACTTTAATGTGTATCAATATAGACAGGATTTTTAGTATAAAAATAGCGTAAAGTTTAAATGTATGATTATATCCTTGCTATAGTACAGGCAATTTTCCACTTACGACGAGGTTCCGTTCCAATTGTAAACAAAAAGAAACTAATGTTATTGTCATAAAATGAAAGCTTCGTTAGGTTTTATATGCTAATATTACAACTGATTAGGTATTGTTTATGGCTTTGTAAATCTCTTGATAACGTCTTACAGTTTCCTCAATTTGCTTATTGATTTTAGCGGAACGAGCGGTGTCTCTCATACTTTCAAGTGACTTTCTTATACTTTCAAGTAACTTTATGCTTTGCCTAAATTTTGAAAATACTTTTGCTTACCCACTCATAGCAAATATTTATGACTCTTCTACTTCCTCTCCACCGCTCATCTTTTCGTCTTATGCTACTCTTTTCTTTTAAAAGTTAATCAAGTTTTGATAGGTAAGTTCATCTTCTTCGTTGGCTACTAATTCTGCAATATCAGTAATATTGATTTCTAAATTTAACTGTTCTGCAATTTTGACAATTTCTCCTCCAATTTCGTCCAATTTTGAGGAAGGGTAGGTCTATCTTTAAATACCATAAAGACTGTCCTGGAAAGAATCATCTTTCATTTTCTATAACCTCTTTTAAATGCTTTTTTTAATTTTTCAGCTACTTCTAAATCAGAACTAACAGCTTTTCCCGTTATTTGGACATTGTGTAGGTTCAATCGATTTTAAAATCTATAATACCAACCCTTACTGCCGTTGAACGTAATATCAATGTAGACTCCGTGCTTTCGTTTGAATCAATAACAAGACTAACTACTAGGAGGACTATATTTGACGAAATGATCATCTATCCAAATGTTTAAAAGTTTCTTCATCTCATAAAACCGGTGCTTCTCGTTTCTTGGATAGAATTGTAGATGTTATATATGCTGCTCCTTTAGCCACTTCAATTCGCAATTAGTCTTTTATTGTTGTTGAAACAGTTAAATGAGAATTCTTCTTTTAATGCAACAAATTTAGTCATCTTGAACAAGTAAGTACAACCACCCACCTGTTTACAATGAATCAGTTACTTAGCAAGAGGCAAATATCTACTGAGCTTTCGTCAATGTACTCTCCATACAGTTTGGTTTAAGGCACGTTGAGAGATAGAGTGCGTTTTGATGCGCAAGAATGCCACATCCAAAATACAGTGGGCGGGATGCTAGATTTCCTAGCACCTACGCTACAGCTTGTCGAAAGTATACCAAATATCCAGCACCGCGTCAACCGGGAAATATAAATGTATTCTGGAACTCCTAGGAGGTGCCTAGTGGGACACGTAGTACTTCGGCTACCTTGCCCAAACCACTCCACACGTGGTTGGCCCCTCTGGGGTATGTAATAAACCGTAACATAACATTTAATCATAACATTTTTGAGTATTAGGTAAATTCATTAGGTCCTACTTGCTATGTGGCAAATATTGCTTACACTTCACACTACTTCTAAAGTCCCCACTGTTTTTTTAACCTATTTTTATCATATTGCAGTAAAAAGATATTTCTTAATTACGGAAATGTACTATACTGCAATTTTAAGGAAATATACTTATTAGATTAAACTGAATTTGTAATCTGTCACAACAACGCTAATTTGGCTACCGTTCAATAATTCTATTTTATTTTTTAATTGATTTTAACTGTTTTATTGTAGACAAAAAAATATTCTTGTCCACATTGCTCTTATCAATCAATTCAAAGTGTAGCTTATAAACAACATGTTGCAACAAAACATCCTGGAAAAGATGGTGTACATTTTTGTAAACATTGTTCTTTTCATAGTATTAACAAAAATATTACATTAAAACATGAAAAAGCTCATGAAACAATTGGTAGCAAAACACCTCAAGGTCAACAGCAAGTTAACGTTGAAGGAGATGGTTTATGTTTAATGGATGAACAAGAAAAATGTGATGATCCGAGTGGAACAACTAAAAAGGTTAATTAAATTCAAACAATTTAGATTTTATGTAGTTTTTTATTTTTAAACTTAATTTCCTTAGGCTAGCAAAATTGAAGATGATGAAGAAACTGAGCATGGTTTTTTAACATCGATTCAAAACGACGAAACTGTGGATACTGGAGGCATAACGATTCCTGCAGATTTGGAAATACAACAGGTTTAATTATTATTTCAACAAATAAGACTGGTTTGTTTAAATGAATGTTAGCAACTTTTATTTTTTTGTTTCTTGAAACATGTAATTTCTTATAATGTTTCTTACAATGTGATAATAAAAAATAAGTATTTTTACAAGTAACATTTATTTATATGAAAATAATTTATAAACTAACAATAGGTTTTGGACGTGTTTTAAAAATAATTTTTTTAGTAATAATTTTTTTAATTACATATTCAATAGATTCATTATCCATTAACTTAACTTTTTCCATTACTGCTAAGGGTTTCTCCATTGTGGATTCATTTCCATATAGAATGTGATGACCAATAATTAGTAACGGTGTTCCAGTCTTTGTAAAATGAAGATCGCCTATAAATTTATTATTAAAACTTGTTTCCGAATCAGATTTTAAATCTCCTTGTAATTCGATTATTGCCCAATTTGATTCTGGATCATTTGGCCTAAAAATAAAGTATAGATTTTTAATGGAAAGTTTTTAAAAATATATTAAGATATATATCTATATATTAAGAGTCATCTAAATTATTATAGGTTCAATATCTTGCCATATTGCATAGGATCGATTTTAGACTTAATAGTAAAGAAAAATCGAGTATGCAATAATTTCTCAAAAATCTTGCCAAATACTGCTAAGATTGATGAAATTGGACGATAATTAGAAATGTCCCCCGGTTTAAAGTAGGATGAACATAGGCCTGCTGAATAACATGTCAACATTAAATTTGCTTTAAAATGTTCTTTATTTCATGATGACATCTCAATAATACAATATGTTCTTGGATTACGATTTTTTAAAATTTATATTTCATGTTTATAGCAAATCAAACATGCAGAGTTGGATTTAAATAATCATAACAACGATATTTATGGAAAACAAAAAATTATTTATGGTACATTAAATCTTCATCAAATTTGCTTATCTCAATTCGTTATTGAGATACGATTTTTTAAATTTATATTTTATGAATAAGGGATGATGGATAAAGCCAATGTGTTGGGTTGCTTCGTTTTAATTCTTTGATTGGGCCCCTGATTCTTTTCCTGAAAGTGTTGCACATTAAAATTCGATTAGTGCGTATTATTTTAATAAAATTACGTAAGTTTTAGTTGAAATGTTTCGAGAAAACGAATAATTTTTTTATTGAAAGGTTGAGTTTTAACAGCAAAAAACGATTTAAAACCGCTTCGCCCCAACGTCCTTACGTTTTTTTGTTTATTCACCTCCACTATTCCTTCGCCACACAATAAATTAAAGAGGGGATGTTTGGAAGTTGATTCGCTAATAACGCATTTTAGTTGATGTGCGGACTTATAAGGGTGATAAAGTAGTTGCGAAAATTAAAACCTATTACGCAAATTTTGTGATAAATACGTGTTGTGTTTGTGCTATATGTTAGTGATGATAGTGATATTAGTGACTTTAGTGATGTTGGGATCATCGGATTGCTATTTTATGGATGTTAAAAGGTATCGTATTAATTCATTTTTTGTTGCAATAAATTAATTTGTTTTTTCTTTTCAGCTGAGCTTCTAAGTAAAAACCAAGGAAAACAACATCCAGTCGGTAAGTCGTTTCCAATTTTATGAATTCAGCCTGCTGTTCCAAACTGATGGAAAAACCCAACCCAACTCACAATCAGTGTTGGGTCGAATACCGAAAAATAGTATTTGAATACGAATTCGAATGCTGAATACACAAACAAAAGTGTATTCTAATACGAATACAATATTTGATTCCAAAGATTCTTTTAAACTGAATATTTTTGTGCAAATTAAGTATGTTAAGTCATAATTAAAAATATATACACCAAATGATATAGAACCAACAATCATATTATAATATAGAAACATAAATAGTCTCGGAAGAAACCAAGATACTCGACAGGCAGTTGATATTTTAAGCTTACGAGAAGTAATATACAATTAATACAATAAATAATACAATTTTTTTTTTGTTTAAGAAACAAAAATATCGATTAACCTTTTAATGGGTAACGTTTCTTTTTCGAGAACTCTATATTTTGAAAATTACAATTATTAAAAAATTTTGCTCAAATATTTCTAAAACTGCGGCTGCAGGATTTTCTTTCTTGCGTCGATCACGATCGGGATTATCAAACCGTAAAGATGATAATAGTATACCAAACCTGTCACAACTCATTACAGCCCTAAATATTACCCTTTCAGTGCCATCAGTTGCAAATAATGTGTCCAGATTTTCATAATTTGGTTTCAAGATCGAGGTATAGACAAGGCATCCAATAAAAGCTCGATAATATGAAGATCTTTCAGCTCAGTTTTACCTTGATTTTAGCAAGTCTTTTATTTGTCCAGCGTATACCATTAGTCATAATTTCGTCACTAAATAAGATCTGCCATACTGTTAAAGGGTCTGCTTGTGTTCCGATGCTTTTAGATTTGGTTTTCAAAACAGGCAGTTTGATAACTATGTTATGTTGACGTACACGGGATGATGGATTTACCTCAGTTTTGCGCCATCTAAATCGATTTTTGCCATAAAAATGTTTAACACGATTTATCAGCGGTTCGTTTTCATCACCACTGTCGTCCACTGATTGATCTGAGGCACTATCATGATCAGACTTATCGTAATTCTCCTCCAGGACATTGTCAATGTCACTAGCATTACTATCACCTTCATCACACCACTTCTGAAGTGCTTCATCAAAACGTATTCGTTTTGACGGTCCTACCATATTTGTGCGCTACCTGTTTCAAATCTCGAATATCTGAAACTTTGTGTACTAGTCGACCACCAATCACGTTTGGAATACATGAGATGACGACGTTATGAGCGTAGCCGTTTTAAAAAAATAAAGACATTATGTTTACATGCCGCCGCTCAGACAGCACCTCAGAGGTTAAGGCCTGTTTCACACACAACGATTTTCGCCGTACGGCAAATAACCATACGGTTGTTTCTACATCACCGTACCGTCTTCGTAAGTTCAGTTAGTTTTGTGCGACCTTTCATACGTGTTATACCTTTTGAATCGAAAAACCGTCGTAGACAAAATCGAAGAAACATCGTCGGTACTGGGTGCATCCTATCAACAAAAGAAGGGATGAAGTTGGCACATTCGTATCACTTTTTCGAAGAACTACGGGAAGAGGAATCCAAGTTTTTCAATCATTTTAGAATGTCAGTGGCCTCATTTGATGATTTTCACAACCGACTTAAAGACACTCTTCAGCGGCAAAATATGATGAGGAACTGTATCCAGCTAATAGAAATACTAAATAGCTGTGGCTTTAAGGTAAGTCAAACTTATTTTTTTGTCAAAATACACTATACAGTTTAAAAGAAGAACTCAAGGTCCCAACCCAATAAAAACAACGATCAAGATTTTAAGATAAATATATTTCAATATAAACAACAAAAACAAAATCCTTTTGTAAACAAACAAACAAAAAATAAAAATAACAAAACAAAATACTATGGGTAACTAAGTAATTTATAATTTGAAGAAATTTTGATTGGTGGGCTGGAGGAGTCTCAGTAGTTGCAGAATATTGATTGTTCTGTTGCGGTGAATATTGAGCAGAAACCTGAGTGTGGTTTGTCGCTGCTGCTGATTGATATTTGCAATCAGTTGCAACACTCCCATTTGAAATTGTAAAATTTCACCCTAATTAAATTCTTCTAATGCAGGACAATACCGTTAAAGAAAAAGATATGGCGATTTGGGCTTTCAGCTTCTATGGCTTTCAAAATTCTTTCATCAAATTCAACCATCTTACGCCGTTTACTATGCCGCGTAGATGAGCTTGATGGAATCGTTGCAATAGATGTTTCAACATCAAAATGAATAATTGCACCATCTTCGTCCTTTGTTGGTTCCAAATTATCATCAACTTCTCTACTACATAAAATTTTTTTAAAAACTCCAATTGTTTGCTTTTTGATGTTCCTGTGCCACTTTTCTTATTTGCTTTTTCTTTTTTGCAACTCTTTACACTAACAATGATACTTATTCGTTTTTACCAATCTTAACTCTTAGCCGAAACAAAATATGATTTTTTTATAAGAAATAACAAAATAAAAACATTGTAACGGTTTTGTTTCTTATTCAGGTATCTTGGCAGTGGGTGCACCTTCACTGATATTCATTACACCTTCAGAATTGGATTTTCCACAGGTAGCTTAATAGTAAAAAAAGTATGCAAACCGACTGCAAGCTAAAACTCTTCCAACGCCTTCAAAAGACCAATGGGAAGAAATTTAAATCCTTAGACCCATCTCAGCAATTTTTCTATAAACTGTTATTAGTTGTTTTAGCGAATTTATCCGTTACTTTTGGAAAACCCTGTATAATTCTTCATTCGAATTTTAATATTTTATTTTATTAACATATGGAAACAAATACAGTATATACAGATCGACAACCCAGTTGTTTAACGGGCAGTGTTTGCTTTATTATTTTTTTCCTCAAAAATTAGTGGTTTTTGGAAAAATTGGAAAGAAAAAAGTTTTAGGATACTTTCATCTACCTATGTAACATTTTTCTAATGTATTTATCATCTGCATAAAAAAAATTTTAGCAAAAATGTAAAGGGGCTGGTTATGTTTAGTAGTTTAGAAGGGTAGGTTGAAAGTACAAATATGGTCAATACGTGCTCTATTATGATTATGAGTTAAACATATTCCCCAAATTTCATTTTCCTAGCATTTATGGTTTTTGAGAAAAAGAAATTAAACCAAAATTTTCCGCTATTTTTGGAGGGGTGTAGCATCCTTAAAATTAACTAAAGAATCTCTCCTTGAAGTTTGTTGCAGTCATTCATATACACCCGGTATAAATACACTGCTCAAAAAAATTAGGGGAACACTTTTTTCGAAATCTGTAACTTTTTACATAATAATTCTAGGCAAATCAAATTTGGTTTACTTCAACGGCATATATTTAACTAAAGAAAATTACAAAAACAATGTTACAACTCTTAGTTACTTCTAAGTTACACTTAAAAATGTAAATTAATAACGCAAAACAAAGTGAAAACGACTCTCATAGTATCGATGAGAGTCGGGTTTTCTGTGGATTGGTGAGGTTTAATACCGTGTATGCCTACCACCAGCACGAATCACTTCCTCACACCTGCGTGGCATGCTTCGCACTAGTCTGCGAAGTAATTCTTGGGGTATGCTTTCCCATTCCTCAGGGCATGTGTCAGTTCCTGTATGGTTAATGGTGGATTAGGGCGCTTGCGAACGTGTCGGTCAAGCTGATCCCAAATGTGTTCAATAGGATTCAGGTCAGGACTTAACGCCGGCCATTCCATGACCTGAATTCCACGTTTTTGCAAAAAGTTTCTGGTGATCCCACCGGTATGTGACTTTGTATTGTCCTGCATTAGGATGAAATCTTGACCGACCCCATATGAAGCAGGTACCACATGGTCCTCCAAGATGTTTTCGATGTAATTCATGGCATTTAGTCTACCAGGAACAACAACAAGATCAGTTCTGTTGTCTATACTGATTCCAGCCCAAACCATAACAGATCCCCGACCAAATCTATCCACTTCCTGTGTAGTAGCGGCTGCGTAGCGTTCACCAGGACGTCTATATACACGTCCTCGACCGGTTGTTTACTTATAAAAAATGATTAAACTATACTATTAATCAACAACAAGTATAAACTTTATAATAAATGTTCTAATATTTCCCCACCCACTTCAATACATTTATTAACCCTTCTACTAAAACGTTCTTTACATATTAAAATGTTTTCTTGGCTACTATTTCTGCATGCATTTCTTATCCGCTCTTTCATGTTTTCTAGCGTAGTCGATACTTCGCGATAAACATTATCCTTAAGGACGCCCCACAGAAAAAAATCAAGAGGTGTTAAGTCAGGTGATCTGGCAGGCCAGGAAATTGGACCTCCCCTTCCAATCCATCGCCCAGCATAATCCCGATCAAAAGCTTCACGTGCAATATGAAAAATGTGCTGGACACCCACCATTTTACAGCCACATATTTTGTCTTTCTTTCCTGCTCAAATCTTCAAGTAATGTTGGTAAGACGTCATCTAAAAAATTTCGGTACTTCTCCCCATTCAGCATACCATCAATAAAGTATGAACCGATCAATTTATCACCAATTATGCAACACCAAACATTAACCGACCCCAAAGTAATACAGTA
>NW_019281541.1:2515-17695 GCF_000648695.1 Onthophagus taurus | reverse complement strand
TTTAAAGTGATTTTTCGGTAAGTACTACACTTTTCCGCACTTTTTTTTATCATTATCACATCTTTTGAGTCATTTCCTACCGATTAAAAAAAAATCATCGATTTTTAAGTGGGACAGATATTCTTTAATAATATTCATTTCGCAATTAAGGATGGGGCGTTAACGAAACACTTTCTACCAAAAAATGTCGCTGTCAGTTTAAAAATGTTATTTGATTGACAGTTTCCACCTTCGTTCTTCAACATGCCAAAGATACCACTTTAATCTTTTTGGTTAGTTCGGTGACGTGAACATCCTGGGTGGTTTCTTGGTTTGGGGGCCATGTGTTGCAGATAACATAAAATTAAGTAGCTTTATTGGTTTTTTATTGGCCTTAAAAAACAATTTAATACATCGTGTTTTGTGTCAAACCCCAAAAAAATCCGTTACATTTATCAAACATCCTGTTTGTTCAATATATATTTTAAATAATTTGTTTGCTTACTTAACAAGGTTATATATAAATAAGATTATATTATTTTATAAGGAAAGGATGAAAACGTTGTTTTGTGCCGTTTTACGCACTTACAATATCTATAAAAAAGAAGAACTTTGAAAGTCAAATATTTATGATTGTATAACAGTTTCAATATGTTGCAACACAAACCTATCGCTTCGCCGCATTATCTGAAATGTTTGAGAATGTTGAAAATTTAATCACACGAAAAATATGAATAACAACTTAAATATGTATATTTCAATTTCAATTTTATATATTTTTACTTTACCACCTGCATGTTATATTTTCTGGGTTTCTGAAAAAATTTACCGTTATCGCGTCGATGATAAAGGGCGAAAGCTTTCAAAAAAATTCACTTTTAAAAGTGTTTTCTCCCCTTTATTTGAACAGCAACCATGGGAATTGATATTATTGCATGTGGGAACCTGCAACTTCTATTTATACAATTGTGTGTACATTTAAAATCCAGATTCTAAAGCGTATTATTGCTTACTCAGTAACCGATTGTAATATTTCAGCGAATTTCAACTTGTTTTGGTATATTTAACAAAACTATTGGGTCATCTTTTATCGAATTTTATTTGGAAATATGTTTAAATAAATAATGTTAAGTTAATATTAAATAATTTGTATTCGGAGAAATTTATATTTTTTTAGTTTAATTTGTATTCAAAATTTTTTAATAAAAATACCATTAATTATATATATATAATATGTTATTGACGAATATGTTCTATCTCTTTTCAATTTTGAGAAATAAATCATAAATATACTTTTGTATGAATATTTTTAGATGTTACGAGAAATTTTATTAATTTCTAGCTGAACTAAAATTAGGAATTTTGCAATGAAAAAATGACTCATTATATATGAAAGAGGGCTCTTTAATATGCTATTGACGAATCTGTTCTCTCTTCTCAATTTTGAGAAAAAAAATCGCAAAGTTGCCTTCTGTTGACTGATTTTTTTTGATATTGTGGGTAACTTTAAAAATTTCTAGCTGAACGAAGATTTGCAATTTTGAAATGAAAAATTCACTAAGTATAAATAAAAGAGCGCTCTTTAATATACTATTGGCGAATCTGTTCTATCTCTTCTCAATTTTGAAAAAAAAAAATCGCAAAGTTGCCTGTAATTGATTTTAAAACCGATTTTTTTTTGATTTGGGAAATTTAAAAAAGTTCTAGCTGAGCGAAAATTTGGAATTTTGCAATGAAAACATCACTAAATATAAATAAAAGAGCGCTCTTTAATATGCTATTGGCGAATCTGTTCTATCTCTTCTCAGTTTTGAGAAAAAAAATCGCAAAGTTGCCTTATATTGAATGATTTTTTTTTGATGTTGTCGGAAATTTTAAAAATTTCTAGCTGACCGAAAATTTGCAATTTTGAAATGAAAAATTCACTAAATATAATTAAATGGGCGCTCTTTAATATGCTATTGACAAATCTGTTCTATCTCTTCTCAATTTTGAGAAAAAAAAAATCGCAAAGTTGCTTTTTATTGACTTCCAAACTGATTTTTTTGGTTGTTATGGGAAATTTTAAAAATTTCTAGCTGAGCAAAAATTCGTAAATTTTGCTATGAAAAAATTACTAAATATAAATAAAAGAGCGCTCTTTAATATGCTACTGACCAATCTGTTCTATCTATTCTCAATTTTTAGGAAAAAAATCGCAAAGTTGCCTTTTATTGACTTACAAATTGACTTGTTTTTTGATGTTATGGAAAATTTAAAAAAATTCTAACTGAGCGAAAATTCGGAATTTTGGAATGAAAAATTCACTAAATATAATTAAAAGATCAGTCTTTAACATGCTATTGACGAATCTGTTCTATCTCTTCTCAATTTTGAAAAACAAATCGTAAAGTTGCCTTTTATTGACATTAAAACTGATTTTTTTTTTATGTTATGGGAAATTTGAAAATTTTCTAGCTGAGCGAAAATTAGGAATTTTGCAATAAGAAAGTCACTAATTATAAATAAAAGGGCGTTCTTTAATATGCTATTGACGAATCAGTTCTATCTCTTCTCAATTTTGAGAAAAAAAATCTCAAAGTCGTTTTTTATTGAGTTGCAAATTGATTTTTTTTTGATGTTATGGAAAATTTAAAAAATTTCTAACTGAGCGAAAATTTGGAATTTTGCAATGAAAGAATCTCTAATTATAAATAAAAGGGCGCTCTTTAATATACTATTGACGAATCTGTCCTATCTCTTCTCAATTTTGAGAAACAAAAACGCAAAGTTGCTTTCTATTGACATGCAAATTAATTTTTTTTTGATGTTATGGGAAATTTTAAAAATTTCTAGCTGAGCTAAAATTAGGAATTTTGCAATAAAAAAGTCACTAATTATATATAAAAGGGCGCTCTTTAATATGCTATTGACGAATCTGTTCTATCTCTTCTCAATTTTGAGAAAAAAAATCGCAAAGTTGCTGTTTATTGATTTTTGGGAAAATTTCAAAAATTTCTAACTGAGCGAAAATTCGGAATATTGCAATGAAAAAATCAGTAATTACAATTAAAAGATCAGTCTTTAACATGCTATTGACGAATCTGTTCTATCTCTTCTCAATTTTGAAAAACAAATCGTAAAGTTGCCTTTTATTGACATTAAAACTGATTTTTTTTTTATGTTATGGGAAATTTGAAAATTTTCTAGCTGAGCGAAAATTAGGAATTTTGCAATAAGAAAGTCACTAATTATAAATAAAAGGGCGTTCTTTAATATGCTATTGACGAATCAGTTCTATCTCTTCTCAATTTTGAGAAAAAAAATCTCAAAGTCGTTTTTTATTGAGTTGCAAATTGATTTTTTTTTGATGTTATGGAAAATTTAAAAAATTTCTAACTGAGCGAAAATTTGGAATTTTGCAATGAAAAAATCAGTAATTATAAATAAAAGAGCGCTGTTTAATATGCTATTGACGAATCTGTTCTATCTCTTCTAAGTTTTGAGAAAAGAAATCGTAAAGTTGCCTTTTATTAACTTCCAAACCGATTTTTTTTTTGATTTGGGAAATTTTAAAAATTTCTAGCTGAGCTAAAATTAGGAATTTTGCAATAAAAAAGTCACTAATTATATATAAAAGGGCACTCTTTAATATGCTATTGACGAATCTGTTCTATCTCTTCTCAATTTTGAGAAAAAAAATCGCAAAGTTGCTTTTTATTGAGTTGCAAATTGATTTTTTTTTGATGTTATGGAAAATTTAAAAAATTTCTAACTCAGCGAAAATTCGGAATTTTGCAATGAAAAAATCAGTAATTATAAATAAAAGAGCGCTCTTTAATATGCTATTGACGAATCTGTTCTATCTCTTCTCAATTTTGAGAAAACATATCGTAAAATTGCCTTTTATTGACTTACAAACTGATTTTTTTTAATGTTATGGGAAATTTGAAAATTTTCTAGCTTAGCGAAAACTAGGAATTTTGCAATAAGAAAGTCACTAATTATAAATAAAAGGGTGCTCTTTAATATGCTATTGACGAATCTGTTCTATCTCTTCTCAGTTTTGAGAAAAAAAATCGCAAAGTTGCCTTATATTGAATGATTTTTTTTTGATGTTGTGGGAAATTTTAAAAATTTCTAGGTGACCGAAAATTTGCAATTTTGAAATGAAAAATTCACTAAATATAATTAAATGGGCGCTCTTTAATATGCTATTGACGAATCTGTTCTATCTCTTCTTAATTTTGAGAAAAAAAAATCGCAAAGTTGCCTGTAATTGATTTTAAAACCGATTTTTTTTTGATTTGGGAAATTTAAAAAAGTTCTAGCTGAGCGAAAATTTGGAATTTTGCAATGAAAAAATCACTAAATATAAATAAAAGAGCGCTCTTTAATATGCTATTGACGAATCTGTTCTATCTCTTCTCAATTTTGAGAAAAAAAATTGCAAAGTTGCTTTCTATTGACTGATTTTTCTTGATGTTGTAGGAAATTAAAAAAATTTCTAGCTGAGCGAAAAGTTGAAATTTTGAAATGAAAAATTCACTAAATATAAATAAAAGAGCGCTCTTTAATATGCTATTAACGAATCTGTTCTATCCTTTTCAATTTTGAGAAAAAAAATTGCAAATTTGCCTTCTATTGACTAATTTTTTTTGATGTAGGAAATTAAAAAAATTTCTAGCTGAGCGAAAAGTTGCAATTTTGAAATGAAAAACTCACTAAATGTAATTAAAAGGGCGCTCTTTAATATGCTATTGACGAATCTGTTCTATCACTTCTCAATTTTGAGAAAAAAATAATCGTAAAGTTGCCTGTAATTGATTTTAAAACCTATTTTTTTTGATTTGGGAAATTTAAAAAAGTTGTAGCTGAGCGAAAATTTGAAATTTTGCAATGAAAAAATCACTAAATATAAATAAAAGAGCGCTCTTTAATATGCTATTGACGAATCTGTTCTATCTCTTCTCAATTTTGAGAAAAAAAATCGCAAAGTTGCTTTCTATTGACATGCAAATTGATTTTTTTTTGATGTAGAAAATTTTAAAAATTTCTAATTGAGCGAAAATTCGGAATTTTGCAATGAAAAAATCACTAATTATAAATAGAAGGGCGCTCTTTAATATGCTATTGACGAATCTGTACTATCTCTTCTCAATTTTGAGAAAAAAAATCGTAAAGTCGCTTTTTATTTACTTGCAAATTGATTTTTTTTATTGTTATGGGAAATTTTAAAAATTTCTAGCAGGGCGAAAATTTGGAATTTTGCAATGAAAAATTCACTAAATATAAATAAAAGAGCGCTCTTTAATATGCTATTGACGAATCTGTTCTATCTCATCTCAATTTTGAGAAAATAAATCGTAAAGTTGCCTTATATTGACTGATTTTTTTTTGATGTTATGGAATATTTTAAAAATTTCTAGCTAAGCGAAAATTTGTAATTTTGAAATGAAAAATTCACTAAATATAAATAAAAGAGCGCTCTTTATTATGCTACTGGCGAATCTGTTCTATCTCTTCTCAGTTTTGAGAAAAAAAATCGCGAAATTGTTTCTATTGACTGATTTTTTTTTGATGTTGTGGGAAATTTTAAAAATTTCTAGCTGAGCGAAAATTAGGAATTTTACAACAAGAAAGTCACTAATTATAAATAAAAGGGCGCTCTTTAATATGCTTTTGACGAATCTGTTCTATCTCTTCTCAATTTTGAGAAAAAAAATAGCAAAGTTGCTTTTTATTGAGTTGCAAATTGATTTTTTTTTGATGTTATGACGAATTTTAAAAATTTCTAACTGAGCGAAAATTCTGAATTTTGCAATGAAAAAATCTCTAATTATAAATAAAAGAGCGCTCTTTAATGTACTATTGACGAATCTGTTCTATCTCTTTTCAATTTTGAGAAAAAAAATCGCAAAGTTGTTTCTTATTGACTTCCAAGCTGATTTTTTTTGATGTTATGCGGAATTTGAAAATTTTCTAACTGATCGAAAATTCGGAATTTTGCAATGAAAAAATCACTAATTATAAATAAAAGAGCGCTCTTTAATATGTTATTGACGAATCTGTTCCATCTCTTCACAATTTTGAGAAAAAAAATCGCAAAATTGCCTTCTATTGACTGATTTTTTTTTTGATGTGGGAAATTTTGTAAATTTCTAGCTAAGCGAAAAGTTGCAATTTTGAAATGAAAAATTCACTAAATATAATTAAAAGGGCACTGTTTAATATGCTATTGACGAATCTGTTTTATCTCTTCTCAATTTTGAGAAAAAAAATCGCAAAGTTGCTTTTTATTGAATTGCAAATTGATTTTTTTTGATGTTATGGGAAATTTGAAAATTTTCTAGCTGAGCGGAAATTTGAAATTTTGCAATGAAAAATTCACTAAATATAAATAAACGAGCGCTGTTTAATATGCTATTGACGAATCTGTTCTATCTCTTCTCAATTTTGAGAAAAAAAATCGCAAAGTTGTTTCTTGTTGACTTCCAAGCTGATTTTTTTTTGGTGTTATGCGGAATTTGAAAATTTTCTAACTGAGCGAAAATTCGGAATTTTGCAATGAAAAAATCACTAATTATAAATAAAAGAGTGCTCTTTAATATGCTATTGACGAATCTGTTCTACCTCTTTTCATTTTGAAAAAAAAATCGCAAAGTTACTTTTTATTGAATACAAAAATGAATGTTTTGGATGTTACGAGCAAAATTTAAAAAATTTTCCCAATTTTAAGATTGTAAATAAAACAACATTTAACTTAATAATTAATATACTTTTATACTATAAAATAAAGTAATAATACAATACCGAAACGAAATTAAAATTAAAAAAAGAAAACATTAAAATGTACAAAAATTCAAATTATAACTTTTCTCCTCTTATTTAAAAAAAAATTATAATAAACTAAATAACTGAAAAACTCCTTTTCTTTTCAAATAATTTTTTTTACATTGTTCCATAATGATTCCATTGATCCATAACAGAACCCCCACCTTCCATTGAGTAATTTGAGATGGCAGTCGGACCAAAAACCGGCGATTTTTGAGGAATATACTGGTACGAAGGTAAATACTGATTGCTGGTGTTATTGTAATATAAGGCACTACTTCCGTTTGTAGCCGTTGTTGTTGTCGTTGATGATTGATAAAACATCGAAGGACTCGTATTCGGAGAACTATATCTTTCCGTTTTAACAATTAACGCTGACGATGAAGGCGTCGATGGCTGCAATTCATGGTATCTCGCAAACGATGTCGTGTTATCGTAACATTCATTCTGATGATGAACATTATCGAAATTTCTTTTCAATTTTAAATTATTATTACTTTCCTCATCATCGATGTTTTTAATATAATGCTGATGATGATAATTTTGAAAATGGTTTATTGTTGTATTTTCGGATGGCAAATACTGATCTAAATCGTTACTATCAATACAATCTTCTGGTATATAAGTGGCGTTATCAACAATTTCGGGTAACCGATTAAAATCGATGTTTTGTTCTAAACAATTTGCTCGAAAAGTTTGGGAAGAACCAAGATTTTTTGGACTGTGAGGTTGAGATGAACAAGAAACCGGGGAAGTTGAACTTGTTCGACTTCTTGGTGAACAAGGAGAATCTTCTTGTTTCATATTATTTCTCCCACCACCGCCGTATTGATGATGATTTGCGTCACCGTTTGTTTTGCTCTGTTTTCGCCTTCTCGGTTGATATTTGTAATCAGGATGTTGTTTTTTATGAATTAATCTTAAATTTTCAGCTGCGTCGATGAACGGTTTCTTTTCATGATCTTTAAGGACTCTGTAAAAAAAATAAAAAATATTAAAAAAAAGTCGTTTCCTCGTCCAGGTGGTATAACGTGCAAATAAAAAGGGGGGAACGTGTTTGTATTAGAATTTCTTGCCCTACATAGTTTGATCTTATTAAGAAACCACAAACGAAGGGTAGATAATAAACCGGAAAGGATATGGTATGTTACGCAATTTTTTTATTTGGTTAATCGATATTTATTGTAAATTGTAAACACCGATATGATATATTTGATTACATTAAACAACGTAAATGTAACCACACCGGACGATTTCCCATTTTAAAATTTATGTATGTACATAAAAAAATAATGATTAAAAGTTTTATGGAATTATCTTAAAAAGATAGTAGATATGGAAAAAAACTTAAAAAAGCACGATAATCTTGTTTTTAAGGAGATTTTAGGATTTTTCAGGAAAATTCATAATTAAAAAATTAAAAGAGATAGAGAAAAATATTGTGTATTTAAATTGTTTATAATAATGTAATAAAACAAAATTCACAACTAGATCTAACTCACATATCTCTGTATTCCAGTTAGAAAAATTGATGTTTTTCGCTATAATGGATAACTCAAAAACTAAAGACTGCGGAGAAAAGTATTTTATAGATAAATTGTTTATTATGAACCAAGAAGACATAATCCATAAACAGATAGGGATTAATTAGTATAATATTTTAGTTAGAAAGTGTAAATGACAATAATACCAAAGATGTTGATTTTTCGTTACTAATGAAGGTCATAATTTAAAAATTAAAAGGGATAGAGAAAAATATTGTGTATATAAATTGTTTATAATAATGTAATAAAACAGAATTCACAACTAGATTTAACTCACATATCTCTATAATCCAGTTAGAAAATAGTAATCATCGAAATATCAGAATTTATGCTTTTCGCTATAATGGACGGTCATAACTCAAAAACTAAAGACTGCGGAGAAATATATTTTATATATAAATTGTTTACTATGAACCAAGAAGACATAATCCATAAACAGATAGGAATTAATTAGTATAATATTTTAGTTAGAAAGTGTATATAACAATAATACCAAAGATGTTGATTTTCGTTACTAATGAAGGTTCTAATTTAAAAATTAAAAGGGATAGAGAAAAATATTGTGTATATAAATTGTTTATAATAATATGATAAAACAGAATTCACAACAAGATCTAACTCACATATCTCTACATTCCAGTTAGAAAATGGTAATCCTCGAAATATCAGAATTTATGCTTTTCGCTATAATGGACGGTCATAACTCAAAAACTAAAAACTGCGGAGAAAAGTATTTTATAGATAAATTGTTTATTACGAACCAAGAAGACATAATCCATAAACAGATAGGAATTAATTAGTATAATATTTTAGTTAGAAAGTGTATATAACAATAATACCAAAGATGTTGATTTTCGTTACTAATGAAGGTTCTAATTTAAAAATTAAAAGGGATAGAGAAAAATATTGTGTATATAAATTGTTTATAATAATGTAATAAAACAGAATTCACAACTAGATTTAACTCACATATCTCTATAATCCAGTTAGAAAATGGTAATCCTCGAAATAACAGAATTTATGCTTTTCGCTATAATGGACGGTCATAACTCAAAAACTAAAAACTGTCGAGAAAAGTATTTTATAGATAAATTGTTTATTATGAACCAAGAAGACATAATCCATAAACAGATAGGGATTAATTAGTATAATATTTTAGTTAGAAAGTGTAAATGACAATAATACCAAAGATGTTGATTTTCGTTACTAATGAAGGTCATAATTTAAAAATTAAAAGGGACAGAGAAGAATATTGTGTATATAAATTGTTTATAATAATGTAATAAAACAAAATTCACAACTAGATTTAACTCACATATCTCTATAATCTAGTTAGAAAATGGTAATCATCAAAATATCAGAATTGATGTTTTTCGCTGTAATGGACGGTCATAACTCAAAAACTAAAGCCTGCGGAGAAAAGTATTTTATAGATAAATTGTTTATTATGAACCAAGAAGACATAATCCATAAACAGATAGCAATTAATTAGTATAATATTTTAGTTAGAAAGTGTAAATGACAATAATACCAAAGTTATTGATTTTCGTTACTAATGAACGTCATAATTAGAAAATTAAAAGAGATAGAGAAAAATATTGTGTATATAAATTGTTTATAACAATGTAATAAAACAGAATTCACAACTAGATTTAATTCACATATCTCTATAATCCAGTTAGAAAATGGTAATCATCGAAATATCAGAATTTATGCTTTTCGCTATAATGGACGGTCAAAACTCAAAAACTAAAGGCTGTGGAGAAAAGTATTTTTTAGATGGATTGTTTATTATGAACCAAGAAGACAAAATCCATAAACAGATAGGGATTAATTAGTATAATATTTTAGTTAGAAAGTGTATTTGACAATAATACCACAGTTGTTGATTTTCGTTACTAATGAAGGTCATAATTTAAAAATTGAAAGAGATAGAGAAAAATATTGTGTATATAAATTGTTTATAATAATGTAATAAAACAGAATTCACAACTAGATTTAACTCACATATCTCTATAATCCAGTTAGAAAATGGTAATCATCAAAATATCAGAATTTATGCTTTTCGCTATAATGGACGGTCATAACTCAAAAACTAAAGGCTGTGGAGAAAAGTATTTTATAGATAAATTGTTTATTACGAACCAAGAAGACATAATCCATAAACAGGTAGGGATTAATTAGTATAATATTTTAGTTAGAAAGTGTAAATGACAATAATACCAAAGATGTTGATTTTCGTTACTAATGAAGGTTATAATTTAAAAATTAAAAGGGATAGAGAAAAATATTGTGTATATAAATTGTTTATAATAATGTAATAAAACAGAATTCACAACTAGATTTAACACACATATCTCTATAATCCAATTAGAAAATGCTAATCCTCGAAATATCAGAATTTATGCTTTTCGCTATAATGGACGGTCATAACTCAAAAGCTAAAGGCTGCGGAGAAAAGTATTTTATAGATAAATTGTTTATTATGAACCAAGAAGACATAATCCATAAACAGATTTGGATTAATTACTATAATATTTTAGTTAGAAAGTGTAAATGACAATAATACTAAACATGTTGATTTTCGTTACTAATGAAGGTCATAATTAAAAAATTAAAAGGGATAGAGCATAATACTGTGTATATAAATTGTTTATAATAATGTAATAAAACAGAATTCACAACTAGATTTAACTCATATATCTCTATAATCCAGTTAGAAAATGGTAAATTTCGAAATATTAGAATTGATGTTTTTTGCTATAATGGACGGTCACAACTCAAAAACTAAAGACTGTGGAGAAAAGTATTTTATAGATAAATTGTTTATTACGAACCAAGAAGACATAATCCATAAACAGATAGGAATTAATTAGTATAATGTTTTAGTTAGAAAGTGTAAATGACAATAATACTAAACATGTTGATTTTCGTTACTAATAAAGGTCATAATTTAAAAATTAAAAGGGATAGAGAAAAATATTGTGTATATAAATTGTTTATAATAATGTAATAAAACAGAGTTCACAACTAGATTTAACTCACATATCTCTATAATCCAGTTAGAAAATGGTAATCATCGAAATATCAGAATTGATGTTTTTCGCTGTAATGGACGGTCATAACTCAAAAACTAAAGACTGCGGAGAAAAGTATTTTATAGATAAATTGTTTATTATGAACCAAGAAGACATAATCCATAAACAGATAGGGATTAATTAGTATAATATTTTAGTTAGAAAGTGTAAATGACAATAATCCCAAAGTTATTGATTTTCGTTACTAATGAAGGTCATAATTTAAAAATTAAAAGGGATAGAGAAAAATATTGTGTATATAAATTGTTTATAATAATGTAATAAAACAGAATTCACTGCTAGATTTAACTCACATATCTCTATAATCCAGTTAGAAAATGGTAATCCTCGAAATATCAGAATTTATGTTTTTCGCTGTAATGGACGGTTATAACTCAAAAACTAAAGACTGTGGAGAAAAGTACTTTATAGATAAATTGTTTATTATGAACCAAGAAAACATAATCCATAAAGAATTATGGATTAATTAGTATAATATTTCAGTTAGAAAGTGTAAATGACAATAATACCAAACATGTTGATTTTTGTTACTAATGAAGGTCATAATTTAAAATTTAAAAGAGATAGAGAAAAATATTGTGTATATAAATTGTTTATAACAATGTAATAAAACAAAATTCACAACGAGATCTAACTCACATATCTCTATATTCTAGTTAAAAAATGGTAATCCTCGAAATATCAGAATTGATGTTTTTCGCTATAATGGACGGTCATAACTCAAAAACTACAGACTGTGGGGAAAAGTGTTTTATAGATAAATTGTTTATTATAAACGAAGAAGACGTAATCCATAAACAGATAGGGATTAATTAGTATAATATTTTAGTTAGAAAGTGTAAAGGACAATAATACCAAGGATGTTGATTTTTGTTATTAATGAAGGTCATAATTTAAAAATTAAAAGGGATAGAGAAAAATATTGTGTATATAAATTGTTTATAATAATGTAATAAAACAGAGTTCACAACTAGATTTAACTCACATATCTCTATAATCCAGTTAGAAAATGGTAATCATCGAAATATCAGAATTGATGTTTTTCGCTGTAATGGACGGTCATAACTCAAAAACTAAAGACTGCGGAGAAAAGTATTTTATAGATAAATTGTTTATTATGAACCAAGAAGACATAATCCATAAACAGATAGGGATTAATTAGTATAATATTTTAGTTAGAAAGTGTATATGACAATAATACTAAAGTTGTTGATTTTCGTTACTAATGAAGGTCATAATTTAAAAATTAAAAGGGATAGAGAAAAATATTGTGTATATAAATTGTTTATAATAATGTAATAAAACAAAATTCACAACTAGATCTAACTCACATATCTCTGTATTCCAGTTAGAAAATGGTAATCCTCGAAATATTAGAATTGATGTTTTTCGCTATAATGGACGGTCATAACTCAAAAACTAAAAACTGCGGAGAAAAGTATTTTATAGATAAATTGTTCATTATGAACCAAGAAGACATAATCCATAAACAGATACGGATTAATTAGTATAATGTTTTAGTTAGAAAGTGTAAATGACAATAATACCAAAGATGTTGATTTTCGTTACTAATGAAAATCATAATTTAAAAATTAAAAGCGATAGAGAAAAATATTGCGTATATAAATTGTTTATAATAATGTAATAAAACAGAATTTACAACTAAATCTAACTCACATATCTCTATATTCCAGTTAGAAAATGGTAATCCTCGAAATATCAAAATTGATGTTTTTCGCTATAATGGACGGTCATAATTCAAAAACTACAGACTGTGGGGAAAAGTATTTTATAGATCAATTGTTTATTACAAACTAAGAAGACATAATCCATAAACAGATAGGGATTAATTAGTATAATGTTTTAGTTAGAAAGTGTAAATGACAATAATACCAAAGTTGTTGATTTTCGTTACTAACGAAGGTCGTAATTTAAAAATTAAAAGGGATAGAGAAAAATATTGTGTATATAAATTGTTTATAATAATGTAATAAAACAGAATTCACAACTAGATTTAACTCACATATCTCTATAATCCAGTTAGAAAATGGTAATCATCGAAATATCAGAATTTATGCTTTTCGCTATAATGGACGGTCATAACTCAAAAACTAAAGACTGCGGAGAAAAATATTTTACAGATAAATTGTTTATTATGAACCAAGAAGACGTAATCCATAAACAGATAGGGATTAATTAGTATAATGTTTTAGTTAAAAAGTGTAAATGATAATAATACCAAAGTTGTTGATTTTCGTTACTAATGAAGGTCATAATTTAAAAATTAAAAGGGGTAGTGAAAAATATTGTGTATATAAATTGTTTATAATAATGTAATAAAACAGAATTCACTACTAGATTTAACTCGCATATCTCTATATTACAGTTAGAAAATGGTAATCATCGAAATATCACAATTTATGCTTTTCGCTATAATGGACGGTCATAACTCAAAAACTAAAGGCTGTGGAGAAAAGTATTTTATAGACAAATTGTTTATTACGAACCAAGAAGACATAATCCATAAACAGATAAGGATTAATTAGTATAATATTTTAGTTAGAAAGTGTATATAACAATAATACCAAAGATGTTGATTTTCGTTACTAATGAAGGTCATAATTTAAAAATTAAAAGGGATAGAGAAAAATATTGTGTATATAAATTGTTTATAATAATGTAATAAAACAGAATTCACTACTAGATTTAACTCGCATATCTCTATATTCCAGTTAGAAAATGGTAATCTTCGAAATATCAGAGTTGATCTTTTTCGCTGTAATGGACGGTCATAACTCAAAAACTAAAGACTACGGAGAAAAATATTTTACAGATAAATTGTTCATTATGAACCAAGAAGACATAATCCATAAACAGATACGGATTAATTAGTATAATATTTTAGTTAGAAAGTGTATATGACAATAATACCAAAGATGTTGATTTTCATTACTAATGAAGGTTCTAATTTAAAAATTAAAAGGGATAGAGAAAACTATTATGTATATAAATTGTTTATAATAATGCAATAAAACAGAATTCACAACTAGATTTAACTCACATATCTCTACATTCCAGTTAGAAAATGGTAATCCTCGAAATATTCGAATTAATGTTTTTTGCTATAATGGACGGTCATAACTCAAAAACTAAAGACTGCGAAGAAAAATATATTACAGATAAATTGTTTATTATGAACCAAGAAGACGTAATCCATAAACAGATAGGGATTAATTAGTATAATGTTTTAGTTAGAAAGTGTAAATGATAATAATACAAAAGTTGTTGATTTTCGTTATTAATGAAGGTCATAATTTAAAAATTAAAAGAGATAGAAAAAAATATTGTGTATATAAATTGTTTATAATAATGTAATAAAACAGAATTCACAACAAGATCTAACTCACATATCTCTATATTCCAGTTAGAAAATGGTAATCATCAATATATCAGAATTTATGCTTTTCGCTATAATGGACGGTCATAACTCAAAAACTAAAAGCTGTGGAGAAAAATATTTTATAGGTAAATTGTTTATTACGAACCAAGAAGACATAATCCATAAACAGGTAGGGATTAATTAGTATAATATTTTAGTTAGAAAGTGTAAATGACAATAATACCAAAGATGTTGATTTTCGTTACTAATGAAGGTCATGATTTAAAAATTAAAAGGGATAGAGAAAAATATTGTGTATATAAATTGTTTATAATAATGTAATAAAACAGAATTCACAACAAGATCT
>NW_019281540.1:0-13146 GCF_000648695.1 Onthophagus taurus | reverse complement strand
AATCTTGAGACTGTTTAATATTTTTAAGTCTATAATGAGAGGTGCGCTCCCAATAATTTTGTATCTTATTTCATAACAGTGGGTCATTATTTGTAGCTAAAAAAGAATTTTCTAAAACATCTACAAAAATTGTATTTTCAATTTAATAAAAATACTACGTTACACAGAAACGAATTCGGTCAGAAATTAATCAAAAAAAACATGATCAGATTTGTTCTTTTTGATCAGGATTCGTATTTCGACATGGCTAATTAAAACTGATGAACACGACAAAGCTTTCATAACCACAAAAGAAAAATTAGTTCAATAAACCATTTTAGGACACCCTTCACCACACTATCACTAACTACAGACGCTTAATACACAGCTATGGGAGCAGTTCTTTCGCAAACCGTAAACAACAAAACACAACCTTTAGCTTTTTTTCTCAAAAAAACTCTGTCCAAGTCGAATAAAATAGCCAATATTCGACAAAGAACTCTTATCGTGTGATAGGTTTGTCTAATGTGTCTGTTGGGTCCTTTACTGTTGCTGAAGTACACAAAGCATTACATGGGATAGCGTTGAATAAAGGGCCGGGAGCGGATAATCTGCCACCAATCTTGATTAGGAACTGCTCTGAGGCTATGGCAATACGCCTACAGTTAATTTATAATAAATTTTTGCAACAGGGGATTTTTCCAGACGCGTGGAAGCAGGCCAACGTAGTCCCAATTTTCAAAAATGGTGCTAGGAATTTAGTTACTAATTACCGACCGATATCATTATTGCCTATTATTTGCATGGTTTTTGAGAAATTTGTGTACACCAGCGTATTTTTTCAAGTCAAACAGAATATACATATGAGTCAACATGGGTTTTATCCCGGACGATCAGTTGAAACCAATTTATTGGAATACACAGATTAAAAGTTGTTTTCGATTGTTGCATGGGGATTTTCATCGGACCATACGTGACTATTACGAGTATTATGTAGGCCGTAACGGGTGAATGTTGCTTCATCCGTAAAAAGAATATGCGATACAACACGATGATCATTATTTATCCACCGACAAAATTCGACTCGTTTAACATAATCTTCCGGCAGTAGATGTTGTACCTTACCTAAATGGTATGGATATAAGTATTGTTCGTGGAGTGTGTTTATTACTCTCTTTTGTGGAATGTCTAATTGAACAGCAATTCTTCGTGAGTTGGTCGTTGCATCTTCATCTACTAGATCCAAAATATTTTCTACTGCATTTAAACATTGACGCGTAGCTCGTTCAGATGTTATTTTAGCGCTGGTAAGTGTACAGGTTTCGCGCAATTTATTGAAAACCCTAATAAAAACGTTTTTATTAGGATGTCTGCGATTTGGAAACTGTTGACGATATTCATCTGTAGCAGCTGTAGCACTCCCGTTACAAAAATCATATAATAACATATCTGTATATTCTAAATGTGAATAAGTACTTGGCATTTTGTACCTCTTAATGCAAATCAAAATGTCAAATCTACGTTAAATGTTTAACGGTAGTTATGCAATCAATTGAAAACAAATGAAAATCGGATAACCACATATGGGTTTTTTTACATTATTTTTAAGCGTACAATACACACCTAACGTTTGGTCCGTTCCTCCCGACTCACTCTGTATAAAAGGACAAAATATAAGCTTTACCCTTTATTATCCTTTACTTCTTATTACATCAAAATTTAATAAAATGAATAAAGCATATTGTAGCATGCTGTGCACACGACATGTACAAAACAAAAAGAACGTTACTATATAAAATTATTAATATTATTACTTAAATAATTTTATAATAAAATAATAAAAAAAAACGGTGGCAATCGACTGGCTCCCCATCGTTTCAAGCTTAGATGCTGACTTAAGTAAGGATAATAGAACATGCAGAAACCATATAAAATGATTTGAAATCAGCAGATGGAATTTTGATTTATAGCAGCTGTCGCAGTTCTTGCGGTCCAACAAGAGGCGGCTTCTTTAAATAAACAAATTCATCTGTGATAGCGGTGAGATTAGCTTGATTGTTTATTATGGACAAAGAATATGGATTAGATTCATACTGTTAAACTAATAATAGTTAAAATATCTAATAATAGTAGTTGATCATAGCTTCAAATAGTATTACAAGAGAATATCACCGAATGTTATATTAATTTTAAATCGGTAAAATTTGTATACAGTTTGTCCCCGGATTGTGTTCCCGTAAGGTATAATTTACGATAAATAAATAAATAAATAAATTTTTGAATTCAAATTCCATCTTTTGCAATTAAAGTCTGGATGTCCTCAAATTACCAAAGTTAACGGAAGAAGTTTGTTAACCGTTGCAGGTAAAGTGGTCTTTCTGAGCAATGTACAACAAAAGTTGATTAAGACAAAATGTTTGTTATGTTAAATTATAGTGATATGCCGAATTTTATTAATTTAGCATATAAAAGAAAAAATGAGTTTTTTCTTGAAAATTTTTTTGATATTCCGTTTTACAATAAAAACAAATGATCTGAGTGAACTAACAATTATCATTTGATAGCTTAGCTTTAGCCTATTGTCAAATATTAATTGATCATGTTTATAAGTACGTAGGCTTTCACGGCCGGTGTTAATTGAACTAAAATTAGAACTAAACTAGAACTAACACTAAAAACTTTCGGGTTTTGCCGTGCGTCTGTTAAGAAAAGGTTTGACGTTTCGGATGCCATGTTACAACCTTCTTCAGAAACTGGTTCGAAGTGACCTTCGAAGGGCAGTTCAAGTCGGTATAAGTAAATCCCATTTACAAAGAATTTATCGAGAAAATAAAATATTGCCGTATAAACCAAAATATAACCACACTATCGAATTAGGTGATGAAGCAAAACGTTTAGATTATTGTTTGTGGCTTGGGTACAAAATTTTGAAAGATAGAATTTTTTTAAAAAACAATATTTTCGGACAAAGCATCGTTCACCACTAATGGTATGGTTACATCACAAAATTATCGATTCTGGTCAAAGACTAATCCACATTATCGCATAGCAAAACACAATAAATTATATTTTCAACAAGATGGTTGCGGCCCTCCCACTATTTTAATTAGAAATTATTTAAATACGTTATTTGGAAAAAAATGGATTGTTAGATGTGGTCCGCAACCATGGCCGCCAAGAAGTCCGGATTTATCTATTATGGATTTTTATTTTTGGGGTTATGTAAAACAAAAAGTGTACACTGAAAATTTTAATAACAATTTAGACCGTTTAAAACAAAAAATTGAAACTGTTATTAGAGAAATTCCGTTGGACCATATTAGGAAAAGTTATAAACAATGTCGGAATCGGGCTGAATTATGTGTTAGTGTTGGTGGTGGTATCATTGAATAAGCTTTTATGTTAATTTAGTTTAGATCGAAAATGTTCTGTTAATCTTATGATTTAAATATCTGCACTTTGCTTTCATATCTTAAATTAATAAAATTCGGCATATCGCTATAATTTAACATAACAAACATTTTATCTTAATCAACTTTTGTTGTACATTGCTCAGAAAGACCACTTTACCTGCAACAGTTAACAAACTTCTTGCGTTAACTTTGGTACATTAACAACATTTGACGTAAAAGTTGGTTATATTTCGTTTTATGACATCCAGATTTTAATTGCAAAAGATGGAATTTGAATTCAAAAATTTATCGTCACTTATACCTTACGGGGACACAATCCGGGGACACACTGTACATATAATTACCTCTATGCGCTCATCTTGTAAAATTACGAATTCATAAATATTTCAAAGCAAATTTGATAAAGATTTAATGTGTCGTTAACGCGCATGACTTGTACAGCTTTGACATAATCGCAAAGGTTTTGAAAACCGTCAGTAAGTAAGCAAGAAGAACAAATAGTAAGTGACCGACGACCAACACAGTCGTTTTTCTTTGTGAATACGAAAAAATATTTGGATATTTCATTATTTTGTGTAAGTAAAAAATTATCTTTGTATACAATAATATATATACATATGCCGGGTGAGACATTTAAATTGTGACGACCTTATAACTCGTAAACCATCAATTTTATCAAAAAAAGTTTAAGATAAAACGTTCATCTTGTGAAAGGCGAAAATATTCTGTATGGTTAAATTGCATTTTAGAAGCTTCTAGTCTTTTATTTCTTAAGTAAGTTTTTTACATTGATACATATATTTTTTTCTTAACTATGCTATTATCTATCGATCTGTAATCGTATGTCTTGCCATGCTTAAGTAATAAAACGTAACTAATGAATATAATTAACAGATAATTACCAACGTGCTTATTAATTAAATTAATTAATTGTGTTGTTCCCCGTATTCCCTGGTTGCACCTTGATTTTTATTATGCGTATTATTCAAAAATATATATGTATTCATTTGAAAAAGTTACTTAACAATTGAAAGACATTTAGGGCGCTTCTAAAAGGGAATGAACACAATACAGAATAATATATATAACCGGAGAAGTTATATGATGAAAGTTTTATCTGAAACTTTTTTCGATAAAATTAAGAGTTTACGAGTTATTCGATTGTCTCAATTTAAATACCTCACCCGGTGTATATAATTGAATGAATCAATTAAGAAATACATAAAGTGTTATCACAATTAAAAAATCTGAGTTGTCTATTAGCATTGCATAAAGAATGTATTACAAATTCCTTATCCAATACTAATATCTAATACAGTGATAACAAAGTATATTTATTTTTTTATTGAAATCAGTTTACATCACCGGCAATATAAAGTGTATAAAATTATTAGTTAATTATTTCACCATTAACGTTTCAATAAAAATAATTATTTTTGTTTCAGATAAAATATGCTGTTTCTAACAACATTAATTTTTCCATTGTTAATTCATTTGGGTGCATCGTGCGGTTCAGATGAAGGCTTAATGAAACAAAAAAATTTTTATCGTGATCAATGTAAATGTAGAGAATATGTAGGTTCGTACGCGATATGTTACAATTTCCGCTGCCAAAATTTTCCGAAATACTTTCAAACATCGGTTAAATGCTTTAAAATAAGCGGATCCGGAATTAGGGATTTCTTACCAGGAGATTTTGAAAATTTAGCACACATAACCAAATTACACATTGAAAATAACATAGCGTTAAAAACGATTCAACCTGGAACTTTTAAAAAATTATATAAACTAGCAACTTTATCGATTTCTTTTAACCCACAATTAATGAGTTTGAATGAAGATGTTTTTAGAGGGCTATATAGTTTAGTATCGTTACAATTATCTAACAATGGATTTAATGAAATCAAAGATTTTTCAACGGCTTTAAAAGCTTCGTTTATGCCGATGTTAACGACGATTATTTTAACGGAACTACACTGCCCAAGAGTTGAAGAAGATGATTTCGCTTATTTATCCGGAAGCAAAGTGAGAAATATTTTTTTTGATGGTTCCCAAATTAATTATATACACCCGGATGCGTTTATTAATTTAAAAGGTTTAAGGAATTTAAGTGTTAGCGATACTTTGGTGGAGGAACCAAACGTGATTGAGATTTTACAAAAAATTAAGAAAAATAAGATACCGTTGATGTCGTTAAAATTAAAATTGTGGGGTAATAAAACACGAGTACCTCATCAACTTTTCAATGTAATAGGAAATACGACGATAACCGAGCTAATTTTAAACGAGAATCAATTTGATATAATCGAGCAGGATACGTTTCCTAAAATGCTTAACATTAACACCTTAATTTTAGAAGAATCTAAGATTACTGATATTAAAGAAAATGCTTTAATTAATTTTCCTAATTTAAAACAATTATATTTAAAAGAAAATAAAATGGTTGGAATACCGCTGGGGGTGTCAATACGAACGTTAGAGGTGTTGGACATTTCTAGAAACACAAAACCAGAATCGTCTTGTTTTAGTTTCAAATTTGATAACATGGCTTCATTGAAAATTCTTGATTTAAGTTATAACAACATCATAAGAATTTATAATCGCACTTTACACGGACTCCCAAACCTGAAAAAATTAAATCTTTTCCAAACAAACATCTTGTTAATATCAAATAATTCTTTTAAAGAATTAAGAAGCTTGGAATATTTGGATTTAGGCGACAACGATTTCCCACAAATATCTTGGGTTAAAAATACTTTTACCGGATTAATTAAATTAAAATATTTATCCCTGGAAAAGTGTAAAATTAAATTTTTTCCCAGCAACGACATCTTTGAAAATTTGGTATCTTTACAAACTTTAATTCTCCGAAATAATTTTCTTGTTGAAATACCCCAAGATTTAATGATTTCAATGAGCAAAATGAAAGTCTTAGATTTAGCTAATAATCGATTAAAACCTTGGCAAGAACGGTTATTTATTAACACCGCGGTGGAAAATTTAATAATTTCCCAAAATCCATTCACACATTTAACGAAAGCTATGTTACAAGATATTGCCGATTTGAAAGTAGTTGACGTTTCAAATAATCCATTTCATTGCGAATGCGATCAATTAATCCAACCAATCTATTCCTTAACAGATGGAAGAATCAATCACATTTTAAGCCTTTTAAATCAAACAAATTCCTTTTGTGTGTCACCAGAAACTGACAATACAATTGTCGAATATTACCGGAGTAATTTGGAACGGTGCAGCAGAGAAAGGATCATAAAAATTTTGAGACACACAGCGCCTTTATTAATATGTGGATTTCTTCTCCTCACAATTTCACTTGTTTCTTACAACTATCGATCACACATTCGTTATTGGATTTTTTTATTAAAACTATCTACATCACGAAGAAACCAATTAAATACAAAACGCGATTTCATCGAACGTCGCATTAATTATATATACGACGCAATAGTTTCTTATAGCAATGAGGACAGAAATTTTGTTATAAGATTAGTAAATATGTTGGAAAGTTATGACCCATTTCTTAAATTAAGCGTATACGGTAGAGATTTTGAGATTGAAACGAATGTGTCTGAATCAGTTTTGAAATGGGCTGCAAGAAGCAGAAAAACCTTGCTCGTAATCAGCAATTCTTATATTAACTCGGAATGGTGTGCTTGGGAAGCTGCAATTGCTGAAAATCATAGGTTATTTCTTGAAAATGAGCGTGGAGAATGTGTGAATGATTCGTTGGTTATGATCCAATTAGGGAGTATTTCGGGTTGTAGCATAAGTCCGATGATGAAATATCTTATGAAGACTAGAATTCTTTTGCAATGGGAACCTGAGGAAAATAAACAAAATCTGTTTTGGGAGAAATTGAGGAATGCTTTAAGACCGCGATTAAATAACTAAAAAGAAATGAATTAATATGATAATTTGTAATAACTTTTGTTAATAAAAACAAAAATTTATTATGTATTATTTGCTGTTTTTAATTATATTTCTTGTATCTATTCTTATACCTATGTATACAGTGTGTGCACGCGGCAAAGCGCCGGAACAATAGGGCCGTTAAGGTCAATCCATTAGAAAGACCGTCTTTCAAAAAATCGATAATCTAAATTAAATTAGACGGATTAGTAACGTTTTCACGTTCGAAAATTGTTTAATTTTTGCAATAATTAATGTAAAAGTTTAAAATTCCCCACCCCGACTCTAGATGACGTTTTAAGTAAGAAGAAAGAAATCACAGACGTTACGCTCGCTGCCGTTTTCTTCTAGCGCATAAGATTCATAGCATTGTCTCTCTCCAGGAATTTTATTGATTTTTATACGCTCCAATCGTACGCTCAAATCTGATTGACGTATTTTGGAGTTCGCGCCCTGTAGTTTCATTAGTTTTTTTTTGGAAAAACTAAGATTCAGAATCAAAAATTAAAAAATATAGGGTCAATCAATTTTAAAAAACTTTATAAATAATAAATAAATAAATTCCTTTATTTCTATAATGCTTACATGCATAGAAAACAGTCAAAAAAACAAAAAACCTTTACAATTAAGTAAATAACTAATTAATTAATTATAATACCAATAAATTTACAAATTCAAATACAAAAAAATCTAGTACAAAATAAAAATAAAAGATGTTAATAAACATATTTCTTAGTGGGTTGAAATATTTTCGAGAAAAAAATCATCTACCCTGTAAAAAGCTTTCGCGATTAAGAATTCTTTCAATTTTTTTTTAAATACTTGTGATGGTAGCGCTTTCCAATCATCACGTAAGTAATTGTGCAGTTTTATACAAAAATATAAAACACTTTTCTGTATTTTAGAATAATTAGTCTTCGGTGGTAGTAAAAATAATCGTTCAGTGCCTCTCGTTTGATGTTGATGAGATAATTCATATTTTGAGAAAAATTCATGGTAATTAGTTATAACAAAAGTGCACATTCTAGAATAAACAAACATGGGAACGTGAGAATATTTTGTCCTGCGAAAAGAGCTCTACATGAGTCACGCGGACCCAGACCGAAAACCGCTCGTACACACTTCTTCTGAAGGATGAAAACACGTTCCGAAGTTACTGCATTTCCCCAGCAAATAACTCCGTATCTCAAACGCGATTCAACACACGCATAATAAACACTTAAAGCGACTCTCTCACCTACACATCGTGACACTGTTCGAAGCGCAAAACATGTTCTGGATAAACTAGTTGTCAACCAATGTGTTGACTCCAGGAAAGGCGGCAGTCCATCTTTAAACCGAGGAACGTCACCTCCTGTTTATAGGTGAGTAATGGTCCTCCAAACGTTATTTCCATCTCAGGTGTTTTATTTGCAAAAATCATAAAAGTTGATTTTGCTATATTGAGCTGTAGATTATTTCCTAACAACCATTCGTTTAGTTTTGTTAAATTCTCTCAAAGACCGCTTTTTCACTTTTTCTAGACACAACAGAAGTTGAATCATCCGCAAATAATACCAGTAAACTATCAAGTACATCAGGCAAATCATTAATGTACAGAAGAAACAAGAAAGATCCCAAGACTGACCCCTGAGGTACTCCCTGAAATACTTCTTTCCACTCAGACCTAACTTCTCCTCCCGAATCGCTGTATGACATAACACACTGGCTTCTGCGGTGTAAATAGGATTTTAACCAATCAAGGACAACGCCGCGGAAACCCATTTTTTCCATTTTATTCAGAAGGATTTCATGATTCACACAGTCGAATTTTTAATTACAAAATCCATTATTCTTCTCAATGCAATTTTTTCAAATATTTTTGCAATATTTGATATCAACGCAACAGGACGATAGTTTGAAAAAACTGATCGATCTCCTTTCTTATACAATGGTTTAATTACTATTTTTTTAAGGCTTGCTGGAAAAACGCCCATAGAAAAGGACAAATTGATAACATTACTAAAGGGTTCAGAGAGAGCATCAGAAGAGAACTTCAATAAGGCCACCGGAATCTCATCAAAGCCTACCGCTTTTGTATCATTTAAAGATTGTATTGTTTTTTGAACTTCTATTGCATCACTTAAATATAATGCGAAAGTTTTAGATATTTGTAAGTTTCTTATTCTTAAGGGAACCGTATTAGAAATTTGTACACTATTTATAAAATATGTATTAGCAGCATTAAGTATATCTATATCATTTTCATACACTGGCCGAAATACGTTTAGATCAAAATAATTATTTGATTTTTTGCATCCCCTGAGTGCATTAATGGTTGTCCACGTAGCTTTAGCTTTATTTGACGTATTTTCAATATAGTTAGTATACGAAGCCTTTTTTGATCTTTCAATTTCTGTCTTTAGGTACTGACAGAAATTTTTATGTGCTTCAGGAGTAACAGCCCCATTTAACACTCCTTTATATAACTGCCGAACTTTCGAATAAGCCAATTAAAAAAAAATACTTAACGGCCCTATTGTGAGGCGTGGTTCAAAGTTCGATAAAAAATAAAGGAAAATGGAATTGTTTTACCTGGTTTTATTATCACTAACAAATTTATGATTACACAATACATTTATATGAATTTATAATGTTTGGCGGTTACAATAATAATTGTCTCTCTCTCGTATGCGCTCCCATTTAAAGATGCGCGGGAGACAATTTGGGGGTGCGCATCGTGCGCATAGAAACGAATGTTTACGTTACACAAACATTTCCATTAGGTGTATTTTTAACAACTAGTGAAGTGAAATAAGAGAAATTATAACATTGATTACAAGTAATTACAATAAATAAGGTAAAACAAACAATTAAAGCTTTTACAATTTTAGGTTAAGGGCAAAATGCAGATGTTGTTGACTGGGCGCGTTAATTTTCCATTCTGAATTTTGACGGTTACCACTCGAAGGCGACCGTCTTTACCAGGGTGTACTTCCACAACACGTCCAGTAGTCCATTGCAATGGAGGCTTTAATTCGTTACGTATAACAACTAATTCTGCGATTTGAATTGAAGGAATATCCGTATTCCATTTCTGGCGTTGTTGAAGAATGTACAGATATTCATTTCGCCAACATCCCCAGAAATCCTGAACCATTCGCTACAGTAAATTCCACCGATCATAACGGTTCAATAAACGATCAATAATATTTGGATCTGGAATCTGTGCACCAAGAGAATCTAAAAGTAAAAAATGTGCGGGGGTTAATGGTAATAAGTCATTTGGATCGCTCGACAAAGGACACAATGGCCTGGAGTTCAAGATAGCTTCGATCTGTGATAGGACTGTTGACATCTCATCATAAGTATTTGTTCTAGAATCACTCTTGTATGGCATAGCATACAACAGCTACACGGCTAAGGTGGAACAAAATATTAAGAATGAGCCAAATTCTTTTTGGAATTTCATTTCTAACAAAAAAAGAAACTTAAATGAAGCAACGTGTTTTCAACAACATGGTTCAACACTTTCTTCTGCAGAAAATATAAGTATGGCATTTGGTGAATATTTCAGTTCTGTTTTTGATAATGTTTCTTCTTATATGCTTAATAAATATGATGAATCCCTTCAAAGAAGCTCGTTGAACATATTTACATTTAATCCCATTTCGAACAATGAAATATTGGGAGCAATAAGAAAGTTAAAGCCAAAAAAGGCACAAGGACCGGATAATATACCCCCTTACATCGTAAAAGGTTGCAAAAAGTTTTTTTTGTTGCCTCTCTCTATTATCTTTAACCTAGCAATTTCCACCTGTACGTTTCCTTTACATTGCAAGTGGGCAAAGGTTGTACCTATACACAAGTCTGGTTCTGTAAGTAAAATCACCAATTATAGACCAATTTCAATAATATCCTGTTTTGCAAAAGTCTTCGAAAGCATTATATATAATAGAATATTCAATCACATCAAAGAGGCATTGCATGTTAACCAGCATGGATTTATCCCTAATAGATCTGTACAAACAAACTTAATTATCTTAAATGAATATGTTAGTTCTGAATTGGATAGAAAAGGTCAGGTTGACGTTATATACACTGACTTCACTAAAGCGTTCGATAAAGTGAATCATGATGTACTTTTAGACAAGTTAGTATTGTATGGTTTATCTAAACAAACATTAAATTTTTTTGGATCTTATTTGGAAAACAGACATATCTACGTTAGTTATAAACATAGCGAGTTACAAAAATTTTAAATAAACTGTGGTGTTCCGCAAGGGAGTAGTCTAGGGCCTTTACTCTTTATTGTTTATTAATGACATGCCGTCCATTGTAAAGGAATCTGAATGCCTACGGTTTGCTGAGGACCTAAAACTGTTTCGAAATATACGTGATGAAAATGATTGTGTGTGCCTACAATCTGATCTTAGAAGACCAATAATTTGGTGCAACAAGAATATGCTCCACCTTAACCCTTTGTCTACCAGCGGTATTTAAAAGTCTCGCAAAATATAGATACGTTCAGCTAATCAAAGCTAACGTGATTATTAGAATTTAAGTGAGACTTAAAAGTACCGCTGGATGATAAATGACGTTTTATAAAATTTAATTCTGGTAGGGAAGGGGTTAATGCGGAAAAATGTGAAAAAATTACTTTCACTTTAAAGAAAGTACCGATTGTTTGAGTATTATATCAATAACAATAAACTGAAAAACATTGTACAGAAAAAAGATTTAGGAGTAATATATACACGAAGCTTTAACTTTGACGAGCACGTAAAAGCTACAACTGCATCAGCTCTAAGGTTATTAGGATTTATTATAAGAAACTGTCACTCCTTTTTCAATATTGACACCATATAGGTACCTATACAATTCATTAATTAGATCAAAACTGGAATATGCTGTTGTGGTATGGGACCCTGGAACAGCCTATCATTCGAATATCATTGAGACAGTACAAAACTAATTTATTAAATATATTTTCTACAAACAATACAATAGATTTATTGGTTTTCAGTCTTATGAATTGACTCAGAGATATTTTGATATGACCAAATTGTCGATCATTTGATTGGTGTGATAAGTCCTGGTTATCTGTATAAGATACTAAACAATAAAGTAGATGCACCATCAATTTTGAGAGGCGTTGGTTTGTATGTCCCTACATATTCTGGTCGTCCTAGGGCTCTGTTTAATATAAAGCGTTTCTCTACAGAACTGAGAAGAAACTCACCATTAAATAAAATGGTAACATTATATAATAAAGTATCAGCAAGAAACTCATTACCAATATTCTCTGTATTTTACAGGGAGTTCAGAACTAAGTGTTTTATGGCGCTCAACTGATTAAGTGTTGGTTGTTAATCACTATTTTATATTGCGGCCTGATTTTGGTAGATATTGTTCTATAGATCTTAGTTGTTCTACTATTAAGCTGGTTGAAACATGTAATTAGGGTAGCCTGTTTGTTTCAATAAATAAATAAATAAGGTGTTTTAATAAACTTAACTCCGGCCTCAGTCAATCCGTTAAAATGGGGTCCACCTGGTGGATTAAATTTCCAATGGATACCCAAGATAGTTTCAGTAACATCTGCCAGTTCTTGAAGTTTGTGGCTAGCATCAATAAAGTTAGTTCCCTGATCGGACAACAACTTGGAACAGTGTCCTCGACGGGAAAGAAACCTTCGGAGGGCAGCAATGAATGCAGCTGTAGATAAGTCTGAAACCAGCTCTATGTGGATGGCTTTAGTAGTTGCACAAACAAAAACGCATATATAGCATTTTACAGACCGAGATCCTCGAGCTCTTGTCATGGTGGTGAAAATTGGACCAGC
>NW_019281539.1:0-33930 GCF_000648695.1 Onthophagus taurus | reverse complement strand
TGAAATAATATAAGAAAACAGATGGTGTGGCTGATAAAATGTAGGAAAATGGCTCTGTTTAAATAAAAATATGTTGAAAGGTCTTATTGGTTTTTTTTATTGTATGTTTAGATGTCATATCACTTAAGTTTTAAAGTAAATAATTTTAATGGCAATTATGGTGCTGTAAACATTTTCATGTATGCAATTATACGCGGATTTTGCATTTTTTTGGGTAAAATGTATTAACAATCTATTAAAGTTATATACCACTGTATAGAGCCAAAAATTTACTATCAATATGGCCACTATACAGTTTATTTATTAGTACCTCTATATTAATTGTACAAAAAAATGTTAAAATTTATATTGGAGTATTTGATGGACCAAAATTTTGAATGAAAGTTAGTCTGAGTTGGTCTCAAGTTTGCAAAAGATTCATGTAACCTAATAAGAAGTTGATCTGCGTCGACCAAAGATTTTGATTTAAGAAAGAATTCTCCTGGAAGACGAAGAAGTTGTCCAAACACAAGCTCAGCAGTAAAACATCCCAGATCTTTTAAAAACGATCTATTGCTTTGCGGACGGTAAACAGAAGTGGTAATTTGTGTAGCACCAGTATTAGAGACATCTGTTGTTAATGTCAAGTTGGCTGAAGGATTCGGATGCGCGATATACAGGAATATATCCAAGAATTTCAGAAAAATTGGGAACAAATCCGTGAAAGAAATTGCTCATTCCAAGAAATTTCTGGAGTTCTTTCAAATTTTGAGGTTGAGGAAAATTGCTTCAATTTTTGATTGAGTTGGACGAGAACCTTGGAAGATATGATGGCTTAAAAGATCTATTGAACTTACTCCAAAAGTTATGGAGCGATGAATCAAATTTAGACCCTCGCTATACTTTAAAGACCGTAAAACATGGTGGAGGAAATATTATGGTTTGGGCTGCATTTTCGTGGTTTCCTATTCGTTGGATAACTCAACGAATGGACCAACATTTATACCAAGACATCATGGCGAATACAATGAAGTCATTTGCGGATGAATATATGCCTGTCCCATTCATTTTTATGCAGGATAACGATCCAAAGCATACTGCTAGAAGCGTTAAAGCAAGGTTTTCTGCCGAAAACGTTAATGTTTTGGATTGGCCTGCCCAGAGTTCCGACTTAAACCCAATTGAAAACCTCTGGGCAAATGGTGAAAGGGCTCTGGAAAAGAAAATAAACAACAATGCTGATGAATTGTTCAAAAATGTAAAGAAAATATGGCAGAATATTAAAATCGAACGACGTCACCCTTTAGTAGCTAGTCTTCCTCGAAGGTGCAAAAACGTTCTTAAATTAAGGGGTTATCCTACTAAATATTAGATTTAAATGAAAATTTACATTTAAAACGTTGTTAATTAATTAATTGTTAATTTATAAAAAAACTTAGTGTCCTTAATTAGTTGTCCAAATTAAAATAGCCAATATGTATTTATTTTATACATATATTAATAGCCAATAATGTATTATTTTCGTTCGTGTTTCAATAATTACATGAATTATAAGATAATAAACATCATTTTTTTCGTTCAAGTACATGTGGTAATTACACGTGCACTTTGCAGTTTTTGAAGGAAAAATGCTTCTGCAACCATGTGACCTACAAAATTTATTTATCACTATATAGAGCGGAAATTTTACTGTAGATTTTATATGATCATAGAGTTTTCTGCATCATATAAGAAAGTTATGATGCTCCAAAAAAATATACATACGGCAATTATACGCGAATTTTAGAGTTTTTGGGCGGAAAATGTTTGTGGAACCATGCAATCCATTAAAGTTTTATACTACTGTATAAAGTGGAGAATTTCTTAAGCATTCTATATGTTCAAGGAGTTTTTTTGCATCATATAAGAAAGTTATGATGCCGTAAACATTTACATGTGCTAATTATACGCGAATTTCGATGTTCTTGAAGGAAAAATGGTTCTGCAACCATGCGATCCACAAAATTTATATGCCACTGTGTAGAGCGGAAAATTTCCTATACACTCCATAAGTTTGTGGAGTTTTGTCCGTATCATATAAGAAAGTTATGACGTCGTAAACATTTACATGTGGCAATTATACGCGAATTTTTCAGTTTTTGATGAAAAATGGTTCTGCAACCATGTGATCTACAAAATTTATATACCACTGCATAGAGCGGAAAATTTACTATGGATTCTATATGGTCACAGAGTTTTTTGCATCATATAAGAAAGTTATGAGGCCATAAACATTTACATGTGGTAATTATACGCGAATTTCGCAGTTTTTTAAAGAAAAATGGTTCTGCAACCATGCGATCTACAAAATTTATTTACCACTGTATAGAGTGGAAAATTTACCATAGATTTTGTATGGTCACAGAGTTTTCTGCATCATATAAGAATGTTATGATGCTCTAAACATTTACATACGGCAATTATACGCTGATTTTGTAGTTTTTTTGGGGGAAAATGCTTACAAAATTTATATACCACTGTATAGAGCGGAAAATTTCCTATACTTCCTATATAGGCACAGAATTTTCTGCATCATATAAGAAAGTTATGATGCTATAAACATTTACATGCGGCGATTAAACACTGATTTTTTAGTTTTTGGGGGATAAATGCTTGTGGGACCATGCAATCTACTAAAGTTATATACCAACTGTATAAAGTGGAAAATTTCCTATAGATTCTATATATTCACAGAGTTTTGTCCGTATCATATAAGAAAGTTATGACGCCGTAAACATTTACATGTGGCAATTATACGCGAATTTTTACAGTTTTTGAAGGAAAAATAGTTCTGCAATCATGGGATCTACAAAATTTATATACCATTGTATAGAGCGGAAAATTTCCTATACTTTCTATACAGGCACAGAGTTTTCTGCATCATATAAGAAAGTTATGATGCTATAAACATTTACATGCGGCGATTAAACACTGATTTTGTAGTTTTTGGGGGATAAATGCTTGTGGAACCATGCAATCTACTAAAGTTATATACCAACTGTATAAAGTGGAAAATTTCCTATAGATTCTATATGGTCACAGAGTGATTTGCATCATATAAGAAAGTTACGAGGCCATAAACATTTACATGTGGTAATTATACGCGAATTTCGCAGTTTTTGAAGGAAAAATGGTTCTGCAACTATGTGATCTACAAAATCTATATACCACTGTATAGAGCGGAAAATGTCCTATACATTGCATAAGTTTACGGAATTTTCTGTATCATATAAGAAAGTTTTGAGGTCATAAACATTTATATGCGGCAATTGTACACGAATTTTGCAGTTTTTGAAGGAAAAATTCTTCTGCAACTATGGGATTTACCAAATTTATATACCACTGTATAGAGCGGAAAATTTCCTATACTTTCTATATGGGCACAGAGTTTTCTGCATCATATAAGAAAGTTATGATGCCATAAACATTTACATGCGGCAATTAAACACTAATTTTGTAGTTTTTGGGGGATAAATGCTTGTGGAACCATGCAATCTACTAAAGTTATATACCAACTGTATAAAGTGGAAAATTTCCTATAGATTCTATATGGTCACAGAGTGATTTGCATCATATAAGAAAGTTACGAGGCCATAAACATTTACATGTGGTAATTATACGCGAATTTCGCAGTTTTTGAAGGAAAAATGGTTCTGCAACTATGTGATCTACAAAATCTATATACCACTGTATAGAGCGGAAAATGTCCTATACATTGCATAAGTTTACGGAATTTTCTGTATCATATAAGAAAGTTTTGAGGTCATAAACATTTATATGCGGCAATTGTACACGAATTTTGCAGTTTTTGAAGGAAAAATTCTTCTGCAACTATGGGATTTACCAAATTTATATACCACTGTATAGAGCGGAAAATTTCCTATACTTTCTATATGGGCACAGAGTTTTCTGCATCATATAAGAAAGTTATGATGCCATAAACATTTACATGCGGCAATTAAACACTAATTTTGTAGTTTTTGGGGGATAAATGCTTGTGGAACCATGCAATCTACTAAAGTTATATACCAACTGTATAAAGTGGAAAATTTCCTATAGATTCTATATATTCACAGACTTTTGTTCGTATCATATAAGAAAGTTATGACGCCGTAAACATTTACATGTGGCAATTATACGCGAATTTTTGCAGTTTTTGAAGGAAAAATTCTTCTGCAAGCATGCGATCTACAAAATTTATATACCACTGTATAGAGCGGAAAATTTCCTATAGTATATGATCATGAAGTTTTGTCCATATCATATAAGAAAGTTATGCCGTCGTAAAAATTTACATACGGTAATTATACTCGGAATTTGTAGCTTTTGTGAGGAAAATGTTTGTGGAACCATGTAATCTACTAAACTTATATAACACTTTATAGAGCTGAAAATTTCCTATATGATTGCTACTACTATAGTTTTGTTCCTACCTAATAAAAGAGTTGTTTAAGAAAGGTTAATCTACCGATTCTATGTTTGGGTTGTTTATTATGCCTATTTTTTGGCTGACGCTTGATTTTGACAGGACAAAACCCAGAGTTAGATAGCTCAAAATGTGTTTTTTTTTCAAATTAATGAAGCTTTTTTTTTAATTCGGTTCCATAACGGCCGCACACAGCTTGAAGTTTAATCATATTGAAGTGTATTTGGTACACGACGACGTTTTTTATATTTTACCTCTATTGATGTCATATTAACAGAACACAATGATGTTAGATAAAGAAAAGATCAGGCTTTCTAATGGTATATTTAATATTCTGCTATCTCTAAAGACCACAAAGATATCAGCTTGTAATACAACCTCAATCATAAATGTTAGGAAAATTAATCTTTATATATAATCATGAAATAAAAACGAATTCATCAAAAATTTCATTTATTATTCATTTCATTCTCAATAATTTATTTTCACCTCTTTAAACAATATTTATTACAAAACAGATAAATTGTAAGAAAATAACTGTTTAAATAAAATTACATTATCTCATATTGATTTGATTCTTTTAATTAATTAAATGTGTATTTGAACTAAATTTGATTTGAGAATACTTCTTTGTTATAACCACATGAATATAAAGTATTATTACACCATGTTACACCTCTTACAACAGAACTATGATCATTAATTTGTTTAATTTTTTCAAATTCTCCATTGGCAGTAAATTTAAGGATGATTATTTGGGATGTATCCCCACAAACAGCTATTAAACCATTGTTGTGAGCCATTCGATAAATGCTATTGTTAAAGCATCCGATTACATTTAATATTTCTTTTGGTTTTCTAATATCCAATGAATAAACATCACCGGAATCACTCCCAATAATTAAATGAGGGGAGTCTTGGAGCCATATGATGCTATTTAATGGACAAAATTCGTTTTGATACATTACACTGGCAGGATTTTTTAATCTTATATCCCAAACACAAGCCTTTCTATCCATTGAACACGAAGAAAATAAGTTTAAATCCGATTTATTTGTATCAACACATCTTATTACATCCGTATGATAATAACTAAAATAAAATTGATTAAGATAAAGTCTTTTAATTTTTTTTATGCAAACCAATAAGTATTTTCTAAAGTAATTGGGTCACTTTCTAGATCATACACATCTATAGAGGCACCATAAGAAGCAATAGCTTTGTAAGAACCCCATGTTGAAAGTTTAGTAACTCTTTGAGATTTTGAAAACTTTTTTCGACAAGAAAGTAAATTATAATTATTTTCTTCCGTGTTTAAAATTAATAAAGTACCATTATCTTCCGAAAGTAAAACCTGAAATGCTTGTGTTAAACTTAAGTTAGAAAAAAACAGTTTAATTTACGTTGTTATCATCAAGGAATAAAGCATCGGAGGTTGTTGTGTTACTAATAAAATAGCCAGAATAAAAATTTTCTTTGAGACTTTTGAAAGATTCGTAATGGTGTAAAGTTCCCTCCCAATAAGTACCGGATATATTTGAAGATCCCACAATTAATTCACCTAAAATTAACGAATTATTAAAGATTTTTTTTACAACATGTGTTAACCTATAAATTAATACCTTTCTTATTCGCATCAATAAATAATAAGTAATCATACATTATCGGGTGCTTTGATGGTTCTAAAGCCCGTTCTAACGGTTTATTCGGTGGATAAATCATGGTTAAAGCTTCCATAATTACAATGAAAGTTTTAAAAATATTTTGAGGTTAACCGCCTGTCAACAAATTTTAAACGTTGCTGTCAAAATAAAATTTTTATTTTTAACTTAATTATTTGAATTAAAAAAAAATAAACGTTATAATTATTGTTTTATTATAAATTAATAGTAATAAATTAATTACAATTAAAATATCAAACTCAAAACTTTAACGCTTACGTTGCTAACTTCACGTTGACAAAAAGAGTCGGTTAAAAACCAAGGTTGAAATAGTTTTTCCATACAAGATTTGATATTTTTGAATATAAACAGGTGTTTTTATAAATGAAAAACATGTTACCGTCTCAAAAGGCTGTTATAAAACCGTGTTTCGTATCGTTGAATAAAGATTTGGTTGATGACCATATAAAAACAGTCCAAAAAAACTCAATAAAGAAAAAATGTGTCGTATTTCTCGATAAAGACTCGATTATTGAGACAAATAGAGCACAATCAACTCCTCACGAAAGACATTCAATCATTAAAAATTGTGCATTAATGAAGTCTGCAAGCATAGAAAGAAATACCCCCGGGAGAAGGAATGTTTATCCAATTTCGGAACCATCAACCCCTTTGTATGAACCAGCATTATCAAGCGAATTAAGACGAGCAATTGATGAAAAGAATTTATTTACTACAAAAACAAAAAATAAGTTTATGTCAGCTCTTGGAGAGTTAGAAGAAGCCAATGAAGAAGAGAACAGAAAAAGATACAAAAAGAAAGCGATTAATGAAGTTTTAGCGAGTGAAAAGGCTTATATTAAACAATTAGAGTTAATATTTAATTATTTTGAGAAGCCCATACGAGAAAAGGGGTTGTTATCAAGAACTAATTTCGAACTCATATTTGGAGGATTAAACAGCATTTATAAATTAAACAAGGAATTAATGCAAATGTTGGAGTTGAATAAATTGGATGTAGGATCAGCTTTTTTAAAAATTGCTCCATTTTTTAAACTTTATTCGACATATGCTTACGAATTTAAGGATATTTTAGAAATTATTGAGGTAAATTGAACCAAAAAATGATTAAATTANAAATTAATTACAATTAAAATATCAAACTCAAAACTTTAACGCTTACGTTGCTAACTTCACGTTGACAAAAAGAGTCGGTTAAAAACCAAGATTGAAATAGTTTTTCCATACAAGATTTGATATTTTTGAATATAAACAGGTGTTTTTATAAATGAAAAACATGTTACCGTCTCAAAAGGCTGTTATAAAACCGTGTTTCGTATCGTTGAATAAAGATTTGGTTGATGACCATATAAAAACAGTCCAAAAAAACTCAATAAAGAAAAAATGTGTCGTATTTCTCGATAAAGACTCGATTATTGAGACAAATAGAGCACAATCAACTCCTCACGAAAGACATTCAATCATTAAAAATTGTGCATTAATGAAGTCTGCAAGCATAGAAAGAAATACCCCCGGGAGAAGGAATGTTTATCCAATTTCGGAACCATCAACCCCTTTGTATGAACCAGCATTATCAAGCGAATTAAGACGAGCAATTGATGAAAAGAATTTATTTACTACAAAAACAAAAAATAAGTTTATGTCAGCTCTTGGAGAGTTAGAAGAAGCCAATGAAGAAGAGAACAGAAAAAGATACAAAAAGAAAGCGATTAATGAAGTTTTAGCGAGTGAAAAGGCTTATATTAAACAATTAGAGTTAATATTTAATTATTTTGAGAAGCCCATACGAGAAAAGGGGTTGTTATCAAGAACTAATTTCGAACTCATATTTGGAGGATTAAACAGCATTTATAAATTAAACAAGGAATTAATGCAAATGTTGGAGTTGAATAAATTGGATGTAGGATCAGCTTTTTTAAAAATTGCTCCATTTTTTAAACTTTATTCGACATATGCTTACGAATTTAAGGATATTTTAGAAGTTATTGAGGTAAATTGAACCAAAAAATGATTAAATTAAATTATTCTTATATGTATGAAGGCTTTCATGGTCAGTGTTAATTGAACTAAAATTAAGAACATTCAAATCAAACCAATTTCTGCTGAACCCGAAAGTTTCTAGTGTTAGTTCTAAATTTAGTTAAATTATTCTTCTTCTCCTGATCTTTATACCTGATGGCATTCAGATAAATCTTTTTCCTATTTCCTCCACTTTCTGGCTAATTGATTATTATTATATTTTTCCTTTATATCTGCTAGAGTCTTCTCTCTCTTCTTTCCAACCTTTTGCTATTCTTTCCTCTCACTTCTTCCTAGGTCTTACCTTGTTTATTATTGTTTATATAGTTATTGTGTTATGTTCCATTCTAATTCCAAGTTTAATTGCTTTCTCTCTATTTTGCTTGATCTACTCCCAGTCTTATTTCCTCATTCCTTATCCTGTCCCACTTCATCTTTCCCACTATTTTCCATAAAAATTTCATTTCCATTGCTGTAATCTTTCCTTCTTGTTTATCTTGGAGTGTCCATAATTCACTGGTATATGTTAATATTGGAAATGCCACCAAATTGTACACTTTCAGTTTTATTTTTTTTTCTACTTTATAAGATAACTTTCAAAATTCGCTATAAAATTAGTTTCTTGAAGGATCTTTGTGGAAATAACACCAATTTAGTTCTTGAGAAATAAATTTTTGAAATAATCGACAATTTTTTAAAATTTTGCAATTTATCGCCGATTAAGTTTTAAAAATTCGTAAAAAAATCCATTTCTTGGCATATGACTGTGAACATTTCCTAAAGTGTTAATAAAAGCGTCCTCTTTCCAATGAACCAGCCCGTTTTGATAAATAACTTTTAGTTTTTGAGAAAACAATATTTGAAGTTTTGATATAATTTTCGATGTTGCAATTTTCATGTTGTATCCAGTTTTCTTTAAGTAGCATCTAGTCGTCTACCAGCAATATCAAGTCTTTTACAAGCAGTTGAAGTCTTCTGCAAGTAGCATCTAGTTTTTAAGCAGTATCTAGTATTTTTAAAGCAGTATCTCATTGTCTACCATCAGTATAGTGTCTTCTGTCAACAGTATCTAGCCTTCAAGCAGTAGCTAATCTTCTTGAAGTAATATCTAGTTTACTACCAGCTGTATTNTAAAGTGGATGTAGGATCAGCTTTCTTAAAAATTGCTCCATTTTTTAAACTTTATTCGACTTATGCTTACGAATTTAAGGATATTTTAGAAATTATTGAGGTAAATTGAACCAAAAAATGATTAAATTATTCTTATAAGTATGAAATTAGAACTAAAACTAGAAACTTTCAGGTTCAACAGATACTGGTTTGAAGTCACTTCGAAGTTTTAGTTCTAATTTTAGTTCAATTATTCTTCTTCTTCTCCTAATGGCATTCGAATAAATCTTTTTCCTATTTCTCCATCCACCTCTTCCACTCCCTCCACTTTCTGGCTAATTGATTATTATTATATTTTTCCTTTATATCTGCTAGAGTGCTTTCCTCTCACTTCTTCCTAGGTCTTACCTTGTTTATTCTTTCCTCTTTTTCTTATACTTATTCCTTGCTTCAAATACCTTTTTACTATTGTGTTATGTTCCATTCTAATTATGTGGGCCTACAAGTTTAATTGCTTTCTCTCTATTTTGCTTGATCTACTCCCAGTCTTATTTCATCATTCCTTATCCTGTCCCACTTCATCTTTCCCATAAAAATTGCTGTAATCTTTCCTTCTTGTTTATCTTGGTGTGTCCATAATTCACTGGCATATGTTAATATTGGGAATGCCACCAAGTTGTACACTTTCAATTTTATTTTTTTATCTACTTTATAAGATAACTTTCAAAATTCGCTATAGAATTAGTTTCTTGAAGGATCCTTGTGGAAATAACACCAATTTAGTTCTTGAGAAATAAATTTTTGATATAATCGACAATTTTTTCAAATTTTGCAATTTGTCGACGATTAAGTTTTAAAAATTCGTATAAAATCTATTTCTTGGAATATGACTATGAAAATTTCCTAAAGTGTTAATAAAAGTGTCCTCTTTCCAATGAACCAGCCCGTTTTGATAAATAACTTTTAGTTTTTGAGAAAACAATATTTGAAGTTTTGATATAATTTTCGATGTTGCAATTTTCATGTTGCATTCAGTTTTCTTTAAGTAGCATCTAGTCGTCTACCAGCAATATGAAGTCTTTTACAAGCAGTTGAAGTCTTTTGTAAATAGTATCTAGTTTTTAAGCAGTATCTAGTCTTTTTAAAGCAGTATCTCCTTGTCTACCATCAGTATAGTATCTTATGTCAACAGTATTTAGCCTTCAAGCAGTAGCTAATCTTCTTGAAGTAATATCAAGTCTTTTATTAGCTGTATTTGGTCTTCTATCAGCATTGTAAAGTCTTCTACAAGCAATATCAAATCTTTTACCATCAGTATCTAGAATTCAAGCAGTATCCAATCTTCTTTAAGTAGTATCTAGTCGTCTACCAGTAATATCAAGTCTTCTGCCAGCAGTATCTAATCTTCAAACAGTATCTAGTCTTCTTCAAACAGCATTCAGTTTTCTTTAAGTAGCATCTAGTCGTCTACCAGCAATATCAAGTCTTTTACAAGCATTGAATTCCCTTTTGGCGGTAAATACTAGTTAATTGATTTAATGCGTTTTTGTGAAATTTTCAATACATGTTTTTTAATTCGTAGCGAACAACCTGAAGACGATTATAGAATAATCGAAATCGGTCGTTGAGAACAAAATTTTTAAATAAAATTTAATCTTCAGAAATACATTCTGTATTATTTTCACCGATTTTACAAGCAGTTAAAGTCTTCTGCAAGTAGTATCTAGTTTTTAAGCAGTATCTAGTCTTTTGAAAGCAGTATCTCCTTGTCTACCATCAGTATAGTGTCTTATGTCAACAGTATTTAGCCTTCAAGCCGGAGCTAATCTTCTTGAAGTAATACCAAGTCTTTTACCAGCAGTATCTAGAATTCAAGCAGTATCCAATCGTCTTTAAGTAGTATCTAATCGTCTACCAGCAATATCAAGTCTTCTGTCAGCAGTATCTAATCTTCAAGCAGTATCTAGTCTTCTTCAAACAGCATCCAGTTTTCTTTAAGTAGCATCTAGTCGTCTACCAGCAATATAAAGTCTTTTACAAGCAGTTGAAGTCTTCTGCAAGTAGTATCTAGTTTTTAAACAGTATCTACTCTTTAAAGCAGTATTTCCTTGTCTACTGTCAATATAGTGTCTTTTGTCAACAGTATCTAGCCTTAAAAGCAGTAGCTAATCTTCTTGAAGTAATATCTAGTTTACTACCAGCTGTATTTAGTCTTGTATCAGCATTGTAAAGTCTTCTACAAGCAATATCGAGTCTTCTACCAGCAGTATCTAGAATTCAAGCAGTATCCAATCTTCTTTAAGTAGTATATAGTCGTCTACCAGTAATATCAAGTCTTCTGCCAGCAGTATCTAATCTTCAAGCAGTATCTAGTCTTCTTCAAACAGCATCCACTTTTCTTTAAGTAGCATCTAGTCGTCTACCAGCAATATCAAGTCTTTTACAAGCAGTTGAAGTCTTCTGCAAGTAGTATCTAGTTTTTAAGCAGTATCTAGTCGTTTTAAAGCAGTATCTCCTTGTCTATCATCAGTATAGTGTCTTCTGTCAACAGTATCTAGCCTTCAAGCTGTAGCTAATCTTCTTGAAGTAATATCTAGTTTACTATTAGCTGTATTTGGTCTTCTATCAGCATTGTAAAGTCTTCTACAAGCAATATCAAGTCTTCTACCAGCAGTATCTAGTCTTCAAGTAGTATCCAGTCTTCTTTAAGTAACATCTAGTCGTTTACCAGCAATATCACGTCATTTGCTGTATTAAGTCTTTTGCAAGCAGTATGTAATTTTCTAGTATCTCGTCTTTTTTAAGCAGTATCTCATTTTCTACCAGCAGTATAGTGTCTTCCAGCAGTATCTAGTCTTCTAACAGTAGTATCAAGTATTCTGCACGCAACATCAAGCCTGCAAGCAGTATTTAGTTTTCTTGAAGCAGTATCTCGTCTTTTACCCGTTTGGGCGTCTAAACCCGTGCGTCTGAGGACGCTTTCTAGACCTAGAACTAGGAACATTCAAGCTTAGCCGCACGTCTCTCAAGACGGCTAAACCCAAACGATTCTAGTTCTAGGTCTTGTGTTAGTTTTAGTGATAGTGCCAGTGTAAAACTAGAACTAACACTAGACCTAGAACTAGAAACATTCGGGTTTAGCCGTGTGTCTGAAGGTGCACCAGTATTAAGTCTGCTTCAAAGTCTGCTAGTTTTGTGTTAGCAGTATCTAGTCCTCTAATAGTAGTACCAACTCTTGCACATAGTATCTAGTCTTTTATTAGCAGTCTATACTCTTCATCAAGCAGTAGCTAATCTTCTTGCAGTAAGATCTAGTTTACTACCAGCAGTATTTGATCTTCTATCAGCATTGTAAAGTCTTCTACAAGCAATTTCAAGTCTTCTGCCAGCAGTATCTAGAATTCAAGCAGTATCCAATCTTCTTTAAGTAGTATCTAGTCGTCTACCAGCAATATTTGATCTTCTATCAGCATTGTAAAGTCTTCTACAAGCAATATCAAGTCTTCTGTCACCAGTATCTAATTTTCAAGCTGTATCTAGTATTCTTCAAACAGCATCCAGTTTTCTTTAAGTAGCATCTAGTCGTCTACCAGCAATATCAAGTCATTTGCAAGCAGTTGAAGCCTTCTGCAAGTAGTATCTAGTTTTTAAGCAGTATTTAGTCTTTTTAAAGCAGTATCTCCTTGTGTACCATCAGTATAGTGTCTTCTGTCAACAGTATCTAGTCTTCAAGCAGTATCCAGTCTTCTTTAAGTAACATCTAGTCGTTTACCAACAATATCAAGTCATTTGCAAACTGTATTAAGTCTTTTGCAAGCAGTATGCAATTTTCAAGTAGTATCTTATCTTTTTCAAGCAGTATCTCATTTTCTACCAGCAGTATAGTGTCTTCAAGCAGTATCTAGTCTTCTAACAGTAGCATCAAGTATTCTGCACGCAATATCATGCCTGCAAGCAGTATTTAGTCTTCTTGAAGCAGTATCTAGTGTTCTTGAAGCAGTATCTACTTGTCTGCCAGCAGTATAGTGTCTTCTGTTATTAGTATCTAGTCTTCAAGCAGTATCCAGTCTGCTTTAAGTAACATCTAGTCGTCTACCAGCAATATTACGGCATTTGCAAGCTGTATTAAGTCTTCTTCAAGCAGTATCTAGTTTTTAAGCAGTATCTCACTTTCTACCAGCAGTATAATGTCTTCTTCAAGCAGTATCTAGTCTTCTAACACTAGTATCAAGTATTCTGCACGCAATATCAAGCCTGCAAGCAGTATTTAGTCTTCTTGAAGCAGTATCTCGTCTTTTACCCGTTTGGGCGTCTAAATCCGTGCGTCTGAGGACGCTTTCTAGACCGAGAACTGGAAACATTCGAGTTTAGCCGCACGTCTCTCAAGACGGCTAAACCCGAATTAGCTCTATTAGTTCTAGGTTCTGTGTTAGTTCTAGGTCTAGTGTTAGTTCTAATTTTAGCACAATAAAAATATGCGATATAGTGATATCTTATGCTAACTAGCGCTACCTACCTAACTAATTTAAATTATATTTTTAGAAAAGTGAAGAAAATAATTACGAATTTTACAAATTCATTGAAAACCAAGAATCTCGCCCGGAAGTTCAATCAAAACTCTCTGCATTATTAATAACCCCAATTCAAAGAGTTCCACGTTATTGTCTCCTATTAAAACAAATTTTAGACCACAGCAAACCAAACGAAGACGATTACGATGATATTAAACAATCTTTAAAGGAAGTTGAAAAATCCGCGAAACACATCGATACATTGGTCGAGCAAAAAGAAAACAGTATTCGCTTAGTTGAAATTCAAACGGCGTTAATCGATAATAAACCGATTATAATAAAACCGGGTCGATTTCTTATCCACGAAGGTCCCGTTTTAAAAATAGTAGCTTCTAGTGTTTGTCCTATTTATTTAATTTTATTAAACGATATTATTTTATTTTGTAAAACTAAAAAGAAAACGGTTAAAACGAAAAATTGTTTGAAATGTGAGATGATTTATCCGTTGGCGTCGTGTAAAATAGTCGAAAAAGTCATTTCGAGAAATATTCATATCAGCTGTGAAAACGAAAATGTGATGATTTTTATTGAAAAACCTAAAGAATTTACCAAGTGGATCACCACTTTAAAAGATGCTCAAACGAAAGCGGTACTGAATAGGATGACTTTAAGGAAAGAAAGTTCTTTGAGAAAACCCGCTCATTACAAAAATTTGAATCAGTATAACGAAGTTGATTTAAGTCCTTGCGTACCGCAAAGAAAACGACTGTTAAATGAAACGTTTTATAAATTTGATGAAGAGTACTCAGAGAGTCCATCTAAGAAGTTTTGCTCATCAAAAAAAGATAGCTTATTTCCGTTAAGATCGCATTTATTATCTAGGAATCCAATCGGTCATAAACGAAGTCAATCAGTATCAAACTCAATTATCAAAGATTCAGTCAAAGTTGAAGATCCGGATGTTTACGTTTTTGGAGAACCATCCAATGTTAATCGGGGATTTAACTTTAGCATTACAAACTTTTTCAGCAACATTGGTAACTCTTTAAAGCGTTTATTTAGGTATAAATAATGTATTTGAAATTTATTTTATAAGTATAACTTTTATTAATATTCTATATTATTAATATTGTGAAAGAAATATAACTAACTTCAAGAGATTGTTTTATTTAACATTATTTTATTGTTGTAACAAATAACTTATTTTTGACCTATTTGAATAATATGTAGTTATATACTATCCAGTCCTTTGAGGGTTCATTTTGTGGATAAACATTCCATTTAACTTTGATATTTTTTAGTATTAAACGGTTATTTTTGTATAAAAAAAAATTTTATCACAGAACCCTGTTATAAAATCGTGTTTCTTGATGACCAGTTAAAACAATCCGAAGAGTCTAGCATAACTTTAATTAGTATTTGTATTATTTTACATTAAATTATAAAACTAACTTTTTTGTAGTTTTTAATATACAGGTGTCCCGTATCTGTTTAAATCTTAAGTTGTAATAATAACTTAAGTGTAATAATATCTTCAAACCGTTATTCTGTGGTTATAACTAAGACATTACATGGACACTTTTTTTACAGAGAATTTGATTACGTAGTCAAAAAAAATGTTTTGGTTTTAGATTTTGAGATATTATGACAGTTTTCGTTTTTTTAAATGGAAACAATCACTAATTATTTGCTTATTAAATTCGTTATTTTTTTTCTGGTTACAAAAATATGGGGTTATATATTTCTTATTGTTTTAGAATAAAACTAAACATAAACTTTTTTTTAGTGTCGTCAAAGAAATTATTTATTATTTACAGTTTCCTGTAAATTACTGTACTATAACTAAATAACTAAAAATTATTCTACTAAAAATTTATATAAAATTTACTTTATTTTCTAATATGTAACATTTTAACACGTTTCGTAATTTTTGTAATCCACCTTAAAAAACAGGATTTTTAATTGGACACTTCAGAAAATTTTTGAATACAAACAAATGTTAATTTGAATTAAAAAAATATATATGAGCGCCATCTACCAATAATTTATTAAGTCATTTAATAATAATATTAAATATTAATAAAAAATGTGAAATAATGCAATCTATTCCAACTTTTGGGTAAAACAAATATAAATTAAATAGTTCAACAAATGTATTTGTTTCAAATATCAGAAATATGTTTTTTTTTAATTTTTAGTTATAATTTATAGGAAACTGTAAATTTAATTTCTTTGACGATACTAAAAAAAAGTTAATTTTTAGTTTTATTCTAAAACAAGAAATAGACCTGTAAAACCCTACATTTTTGTAATCAGAAAAAAATAACGTATTTAATAAGCGAATAATCAGTGATTGTTTTCATTTAAAAAAACGATATTTTCAATTTTGGCCTCTAGGGGAAAAACAAAAGACGATAGCGCTTTGTGGTTTTCGGCATTAGCAGTTTCTCGAAAAACAAGACATGTAAGCTACTTTTTTTCTAACTCTTATAGTTTCCGAGTTAGCCTATTCGGACATCGAATTTGAACCATCCTGTACAACTAACACTAGATCTAGAACTAGAATCATTCCGAAACTTTCTAGTTCTAGGTCTAGTGTTAGTTCTAGTTTTACACTAGCACTCTTACTATGTAGAACTAACACTATACCTAGAACTAGAATCATTTGGGTTTAGCCGTCTTTAGAGACGTGTGGCTAAACTCAAATGTTTCTAGTTTTAGTGTTAGTTCTAGTGACAGTTTTAAGTAGCACTAGTTGGCACTAAATAGTCCTAGGTTGTGTATTGCCGAATGATTCTAGTTCTAGATCTAGTGTTAGTTTTAATCATTCTTCAGCTTTACGCATTATTCAGTTCTATTTTTTCCCAACAACTACAAATTAGCTGCTTTCCAGGCTTTTATTGTCAAACTATTGAAATATCCTCTAGACTATACATCCAGACTAAAAGAACTAAATTTTATTAACAGATTAGCAAGAGAAAATGGTTATCCAAGTTGTACCAATTACTGTATAAAAACCTCATAAAACTAGACCCTTTATACTCTACGAATAAAAATAACTTTGACAATTATAAGACAATAACATACAATAAAATAAACTGCAAAATTAAAACCATACTACAAACCTATGGTGTATTTGTCAGCTTTAAATATAAAGGACAACTGGGTGATTCGATTTCTGACTACAAACAAAAAGAAAACGTTTTGGATTGTAGTGGTATCTATTCTGTTAAGTGTTGCGATTGTTCTGCTATGTATGTTGGTCAGACCGGTCGAAAATTACAAAAAAGATTATGCGAACATAAAACCAGATGCACTTCGAACATTTTCAAACATAAATTAGAAACAGGCCATAACATTGATTATGACAATGTACAGGCTGGTTCAAATTCGATGTCCATATAGGCTAACTCGAAAACTATAAGAGTTAGAAGAAAAGTAGCTGACATGTCATGATCTCGTTTTTCGAGAAACTGCTAATGCCGAAAACCTCATAGCGCTATCGTCTTTTGTTTTTCCGCTAGAGGCCAAAATTGAAAATATCGTAAAACCCGCAAATGTAATTATCTTGGTTATTATTATAGGTGGAGTATTATAACTAAGACATTATATGGACACTTTTTTACAGAGAATTTGATGACGTAGTCAAAAAAATTTTGTCGGTTTTAGATTTTGAGATATTATCACAATTTTCGTTTTTTTAAATGGAAACAACCACTGATTATTCGCTTAATAAATTCGTTATTTTTTTCTGATTACAAAAATATAGGGTTTGACAGGTCTATTTCTTATTGTTTTAGAATAAAACTAAAAATAAACTTTTCTTTTAGTGTCGTCGAAGAAATTAAATTTACAGTTTCCTGTAAATTACGGTTCTATAACTAAAAATTAAAAAAACATATTTCTGATATTTGAAACAAATATATTTGTTGAACTGTTTAATTTATATATGTTTTACACAAAAGTTGGAATAGGTTGCATTATTTCACATTTTTTATTACGATTTAATATTATTTTTAAACGACTTCGATAAATTATCGATAGATGGCGCGCATATGCTTTTTTTTTTAATTCAAATAAACATAGCAACATTTGTTTGTATTTAAAAAGTGTCAAAAATTTTCTGAAGTGTCACTTTAAAAATCCTGGTTTTAAGATCAATTACGAAAATTTTGAAAAGTTTGACATGTTAGAATGTTACATATTAAAAAATTATTTGTTTTTAAATACCAGAAGTTATCTTCGTATTTAATTTTAACTTTTTAGATTTTACCTACCGTCCCGTAACTTACAGGAAACTGTAAATTTAATTTCCTCGACGACACTAGATGGAAATTTTATAAAAAAAGTTTATTTTTAGCTTTATTCTAAAACAATAACAAATAGACCCGTCGAACCCTATATTTTTGTAATCAGAAAAAAATAACGAATTTAATAAGCGAATAATCAGTGGTTGTTTCTATTTAAAAAAACGAAAATTCTCATGATATCTCAAAATCTAAAACCGAAAAATTTTTTTTGACTATGCCATGAAATTCTCTGTAAAAAAGTGTCCATATAATGTCTTTGTTATAATACTCCACCTATAATAATAACCAAGATAATTACACTTATTGGTTTTACGATATTTTCAATTTTGGCCGGAAAAACAAAAGACGATAGCGCTATGAGGTTTTCGGCTTTTCTTCTAACTCTTATAGTTTTCGAGTTAGCCTATTCGGACATCGAATTTGAATCACCCTGTACAACTCCTACATAAGTGTAAAAAAGGTTTGAAAATGAATTTCCTTGAAATGTTCGAAATCGATAAACTTAAGCATAATGATAACTATCTTACTTTAAATGATCAACTAGAAAACTATTATAAACCATTATACGCCTTTTTGAAAAAATAATTTCATTTTAAAATTATTTTACTCTGATATTTTTATTCCTTTTTGTAAGCGGTTTGAAATTTAGTTCGATGTTGATTTAACAGTCGTCTTTGGAGTTCAATTGTGTACTATTCTTGTTTAGAATAGTTATTTTCCTGTTTCTTTTAAATAATGTTTTATTTTAACGTAGAAATTTGTTTGTTCAGCGTGATGTTTTAACTATTTGACTGTAAGTTGAGATATATTTATGCAATTTTATTGTTTTTTATATATCCTTTTGTAGATTTGGCTGATGATGACATCATAATATGTCGAAACTAGGTAGTACCAAGTACATAAACTTAATTAATAAAAAACTTTAGAGGTCAAGAGGCCTACTTATTATTACTTCATTTCAACATATTCAGTTCTAGTTTTACACTTGCACTTTAGGAATAAGTTTTAATCCAAATTGGCTGAAATAATAACAATATAAGTAGCATTATTAAATTGGTTAAGACAACTTAATTAATTAATAAAAAAACTTTAAATTAATTTGTTACAAATTTTATTGAAATCAACAACATCAAACCTAAACTATTTTTGCTACGGTTTATAACAAGATATAATTCTACCTAAAACTCCGATATTAGCGGAGAAAAACGCAACACTTTGAATCCAAATAAAAATAAACGTGTTTTTTCCTTGAAACTCCAAAAGATAAGCCGGATACAACCAAGCTAATTGAGCCACAATCCAAATTAAAACCAATACTGTTGATGTGAATTTATTAATTTTAATTTGCCACAAACACAGAGGCAAAATAACCATTAACCACATAAAATATTGCGATGTAAGAACCGTGTTGTAAGTAATCATAACAAAAGTGATTGAAAACAACGAAAAACACAAAGAGGATTTATTTAAGCCATAACGAATCGATAAAACGGTTATTAACAGATATTGTGGCAAAACGGTAAGAATTCTTTGCCAAATATTGACGATTTTTAAATCGGCCGATAAATATTGGAGATAAAAATATAAAGAAAAATTATGGCGGGTGTCTTTTCGAATGAAATGATAAATGTAGGTTTCATATAAAAATTGGTACCCATAAAGGAAATAAAAGAAAGTTGTTAACGAAATTAATGCGAGTAAAGTTCCAAAAATTAATTTTAACTGTTTAAAATTAGGAATTAAGTATTTAATATAAACAATTTTAGTCGGTTTCAAATTAGTTTTCGAATTTTGATTCATAAAATAAGCAAGGCTATACATTAAGGGGTACAAACGAAAATGAATAACAAAGCCATGAATTAATCCGGCTAAAAATTGTGAGTCACATTGCAACAAATAAATTGTTAATAAAACGAAAATTGATGAAATTGCATCGCAATTACCTCGCGTTGATATTATAAAAACAGAGGGGTTATACAACCAAAAAAATGAACTAATTTTCGCTTTAACCTCTAAATCATTTTTATCATGATTAACCAAACTATTTAATTTAACAATTTTATAAATTAAATACCCCGCGATTACATCAAACAAAGAAAAGAACCATTTCCCAAACGATTGATGAATCAAAACATTAGGAACCATCAAAAAAGCCAAAATTGGGCTATACCGATAAGTATCCCTTTTATACGGAGAATCCCCTTCGATTACACATCGAGCCCCATCCGAAAAAACTTTATAATCAACATCCGTATAAGAAACTTTAAAATAATCATCATGAAAATCCCCATAAATTATTAAAACCCCCCTCAAAATAAACCCAATAATTAAATGACCCCAAATCTCTAATCCAACGAATTTCTTAAACATTTTTAAATCTTCGTTTTCAATTTAGCAGCACTCTTTTGTAAACAATTCTTAAACAGTTTAAATTCAGTCGCGCAATCGTTCATTTCAATCGAACTTTTCTTTAAAACGCACTTTGCGTAATTTCCCGCTTCCGTTTTACAACCGGCCAATATAAAAGGATATTGACGAAATCGGTGACGTGCTTTTTGAACGGACTCCATTTAATCCCTAAAACGAGATTTATGCGTCGCAAGTAACTCCTCTAAACTGGGGCGTTCCTCCTTACTGATGAAAAAGTCGTAAATCGGACGCGAAAACAACACGGATAATGCGCAAGTTGTTAATATTCCGATAAATAATCTCGGGTTACGTTGTGACCACTTTAAACTCTTTTTTTGTTGCCTGTAATAATTCATTCCGGCTTTTTCTTGTCGGAATTAACTTTGAAACCTTCGCAAACGAAACTTCGGTCACCCCAACGGCGACAACAATCTATCATATCTTGAATTACGTCTTTACAAGAATCTTCTTTATAATTGCGATCTAAACGAATTTATTTTAATTATTTTGAGGTTATGTTATTATATTGAATAATTACCGTTTAAACAATCTTGTATTTTACAAGCGTAAGCTTTACAAGGATCTTTCTTTTTCATGAATTTAAACTAAAAATACTTTAAATGTGATGTAACGTGTTATGAAAAAGGTTAAATTATTACAAATTAGAATAGAAACTCTATTACAAAATCATCTGTCAAAAGAACGTCAAAAGTGTCAAAAATTAAATTTTAGTTTATTTTAAAAATTAATATTTTATTGATTCGATTTATTATTAAACGATTAATTAAGCTAAAAATTAAATTGATTCGATTTTTTTAAAAGAAATATATATTTTTTTTTAAATAAACCGGTTGTATTGATTACACTATTTAGGGATTTTTTTTATTAACAAATCTGTCAGATTTCAAAGTTTCGAATAAAAAAAATCCCGATACAAATTTTAATTTATTAATGAAACATTAAATAATTGAAATTATGTACGAAATGATTGATATCGAAACTTCCCCGGTTGTTTCTAAATTAATGGGAAGATTTAGAATGTTACTTAATAGACAAGGTGATTATTTTTTTAGGTTATAAAGTGAAATTCCCCTAACTCGAAACGCTAAGGGAGCGGGAGAAAACTAAACTAATCTAACACTGAATCCTTACTAAATAATAATTAAAACTAGAACTAACACTATACCTACAACTACCTAGAATCTTTTAATTCTAGGTATTGTGTTAGTTCTAGTTTTACACTTATACTGTCACTAGAAATAACATTAGATTTAGGACTAGAATCATTTGGGTTTAGTCGTCTTTAGAGACATGCAGCTAAACCTAAATGTTTCTAGTTCTAGGTATAGTTTTACTTCTGGTAACTTCCCTTAGCCACGTAACTTCTGAATAAACCATACAATCTAGCAATAGTTGGCACTTTTCGTAAAAATAAGTCAGAAATACAATATCTGGGCATCACACTTGACAATAAAATGACATGGAGAGCCCACCTAGATAATAGAGTAAAAAAAGCGTACGTTGCATTCGGTCAATGCCGGAGGGCTATAGGTAAGACATGGGGTTTGTCACCCAGAAATGCCCTCTGGATTTACACGGCTGTAATCCGACCTATGCTTACTTATGGTGCAGTAGTATGGTGGTCAAAGACCCTACAGTCTACATCCACTACTGCACTTAATAAAGTACAGAGACTTGCGTGTTTGTATGTTACAGGTGCGCTGATCCAACTTGGTAGGTAAGACTTTTACAATTTATACTGACAGTAGACAAGCTATTTTAGCCCTGAGTAGAATAACAATTACCTCAGGACTTGTTATGGGTTGTCATCTGACATTGGAGAAGGCCGCAGTGCATAACTGTGTCATACTTCAATGGATAAAAGGACACTCGACTTGTTCAGGTAACAAGCACGCTGATAGGCTTGCCAAAAGGGCTGCCAAGCGAGCGCCATGTTCGCCTGAACCGATAATCGCTCCGTCCTTATCAACTCAGATTGAGATAATTAAAGATTTTACCCACAAAAAGTTCATGAACTGGTGGGATAGGGTTAAGGGTTGCCATCTGTCTAAGGAAGTATTACATTATCCTTCAGCAGAGGCAGCCTTGTCTTTCGTAAGGCTTGGTAGAAACGCTCTACGAACTGTAACGGGACTCGTCACGGGTCACTGTAAGGTAAACAAGCATCTTTATAACCTCAAGCTTGCTATTAGTCCTCTCTGTCGCCTCTGTAAAGAGAGCGAGGAGACGGTCCGACACATCTTGTGTGAATGCCCCACTCTGCAAGACCTCAGAATGAGAGACTTCGGAGAGGAATGGCCGACCACAGATGGCATCAGGAACACACCTCTGAGCTGTATCCTAGCCTTCGGAAATTCCTTAGGCTGGTTGATGTAGCCGGAGACAGTGTAGGAGGATGTACAAGGGGCCCGTTGGGGCCTAGGTGCTGTGTGCGTAGCATACCCTCCGCTTTCCTACATACATACATACAAGTCAGAAATACTTATGGAATTACAAGACCATAAATCCCGGAAATGTGGAACTTCTGTCCTTGCATTTGATGATAAAATGACTCTTGTGTCTTATAAACCTAAACAAAATAAAATAGTTCGTTAACTTTCGACAATGCATTAAACAGACTGTATAAATTAACAAACAAACAAACCGGATATAATCCACACCTATAATGCGACAAAAGGAGCTGTTGATTCTTTTGACCAAATGGTGCAGAGAATGTGCGTCAATAGAAAGACCAGGAGATGGCCTCTTTGTTTTTTCTACAATATGCTCAACATTGCAGTAGTGAATTCCTATGTCATATATAACCATAATGGAATAAAAAGAGGACAGACACCATTATCAAGGCAAGAATTTGTTCTTAAACTTCAAGAACAACTCACCATACTATGGCAACAAGAAAAGTTACAAAATTGCCCCTCCTAGTAAAGAAAATTGAAAGACTCTCTATGTCCAGTTTTACAAGATCAGCCTATTAATTGCAGAGAATCAGGAAGTCCTACAGTGAAGAGGAGAATGACGACCACAATTTGTTAAGTATGCCATCATGCGTTGTGTCTTAAACATCACATAAAAATATGTATAAACAGTAGCCAACAACAGAAATGATTTATCTTTATTTGTTTATGTTTATTATTTATTCTTAGATGTCTAACAAAAAAGTCTATTTGTGCTATGCACATTTGCCTTTTATTTGAGGTTCACTCTAAAGAAAATTCGAACGAAAGTTTGCGAAATGCTCAAGCTTAATTTCGTTTTCTTTTCCAACTATGATACAAGTTAGAAAAAATCAAATTAATAAATACATTAACCAGCCTCAGTGTCTTTCTATTTTCTTCCACAACAGCTAATTTCTGAAAACGTAATCATACAAGCATGAAAAACGATAGTACGTAAATTTGACGTGTCGTTAGTATTAACGGACAAACAACATACCGTTAGTATTCTAAGGTTAAAGACGTGCGGCTAAACCCGAATATTTCTAGTTCTAGGTTTAGTGTTCAAGTTTCACACTAACACTGTTACTATGTAGAACTAACACTATACCTAGACCTAAAATCATTTGGGTTTAGCCGTCTTTACAGACGTGTGGCTAAACCCAAATGTTTTTAATTCTAGGTATAGATTTAGTTTTACACTTGCACTGTTACTATGTAAAACGAACACTATACCTGGAACTAGAATCATGCAGGTTTAGCCGTCTTTAGAGATGTGCGGCTACGCCCGAATGTTTCTAGTTCTAGGTCTAGTGTTAGTTCTAGTTGACATGACATTGCACTGACTTACACTTCATTGCACTATGACGTTATATGAGTACCATGTCGTGCAGAGTAGTGTAGTCCCAACGAACAAAGCTATAAGCTTTGTTTGGACATGGCACTCGTATAACGTCATAGTGCAATGAAGTGTAACAATGTCATGTCAACTTAATGCAGGTCAGAAAAGTGTATAAACCGTGGTCGCAACGAACAGATTTTTATCAAAAAAAGTGTATAATATGTTGAAGTTATGTTAATATCAAAAAAATATAACTTTATAGTAATAATTTTTTCTTTTTATAATAATTTTATTACAACTTCACCAACAGCTTTAATTTTACCTTTTGCAGAGTTCGAGAAGAATTTGGCCTTAACAATGACGGGCTGATTTGGAATTCTTCCTTTGCCTAATAATTTATAATAACCCTAAAAAAAGAAACAAATTAATATCTTATTTATAGTCTGTTGTCCATTTATCTACTATCTTGTCCATTTTCTACTGCCTCTACTGGGGTTGAATGTACTGTGTTCTCTAATACTACAAATATTAATTATTATAAGGTTTTATTTCTTAATATTTAATATGAATATTAATTATTACAAAACACGCTTTCAACTATTCCGCCATTTTCGTTACACTGAATTACACTGCACTTATTGAACTTTTCAGGTGCAACAAAATCTGCACGAAGTTGCACTACGCATGGCCCAACGAACAGTATGAGTGCAGCTGCACTAAACTGCACTATCCTCAACGAACACACAACATCTGCACTAAACTGCTTAGTGCAGTCCCAACGAACAAAGCTATTATCAATGTTATGGCCTGTTTCTAATTTATGTTTGAAAATGTTCGAAGTGCATCTGGTTTTATGTTCGCATAATCTTTTTTTGTAATTTTCGACCGGTCTGACCAACATATATAGCAGAACAATAGCAACACTTAACAGAATAGACACCACTACAATCCGAAGCGTTTTCTTTTTGTTTGTAGTTAGAAATGGAATCGCCTAGTTGTCCTTTACATTTAAAGAATGATTCTAGTTTTAGGTCAAGTATTAATTCTAGTGGCAGTTCTAAGTAGCGCTAGTTATTGGTACTAGATAACCATAGGTTGTATATTGTTATTGAATTAAAACTACAACTAACACTAGACCTAGAACTAGAAAGTATCGGGTTTAGCCGTGCGTCTGAAGAATGTTTCTAGTTCTAGGTCTAGTGTTAGTTCTAGTTTTACACTAACACTGTTACTATGTAGAACTAACACTATACCAAGAACTAGAACCATTCGGGTTTAGCCGTCTTTAGAGACGTGCGGCTAAACCCGAATGTTTCTAGTTCTAGTGTTACTTCTAGTGACAGTTCTAAGTAACGCTAATTAGCATTAAGTAGATAGTCCTAGGTTGTGTATTGTTATTAAACTAAAACTATAACTAACACTATACCTAGAACTAAAATCATTCGGGTTTAGCCGTCTTTAGAGACGTACGGCTAAACCCAAATGTTTCTAGTTCTAGGTCTAATGTTAGTTCTAGTGACAGTGCAAGTGTAAAACTAGAACTAACACTATACCTAGAACTAGAATCATTCGGGTTTAGCCGTCTTAAGAGACGTACGGCTAAACCCAAATGTTTCTAGTTCTAGGTCTAATGTTAGTTCTAGTGACAGTGCAAGTGTAAAACTAGAACTAACACTATACCTAGAACTAGAATCATTTGGGTTTAGCCGCACGTCTCTAAAGACGGCTAAACCCAAATGATTCTAGTTCTAGGTATAGTGTTAGTTCTAGTTTTACACTTGCACTGTTACTATGTAGAACGAACACTATACCTAGAACTAGAATCATTTGGGTTTAGTCGACTTCAGAGACGTGCAACTAAACCTAAATGTTTCTAGTTCTAGGTATAGTTTCAATTCTGGTTTTACACTAGCACTGTTACTATTGAGAACTAACACTATACCTAGAACTAGAATCATTCGGGTTTAGCCGTCTTTAGAGACGTGCGGCTAAACCCGAATGTTTCTAGTTCTAGGTCTAGAGTTAGTTCTAAGTAACGCTAGTTAGCACTGAATAGTTCTAGGTTGTGTATTGTTATTGAACTAAAACTAGAAGTAACACTAGACCTACAACTAGAAAGTTTCGGATTTAGAAAGTTTTAAACCCGAATGTTTCTAGTTCTAGGTCTAGTGTTACTTCTAGTTTTACACTGTTACTATAGTAGAACTAACACTATACCTAGAACTAGAATCATTTGGGTTTAGCCGTCTTGAGAGACGTGCGGCTAAGCCCAAATGTTTCTAGTTCTAGGTATAATGTTAATTCTAGTTTTATACTTGCACTCTCACTACTTAGAACTAACATGAAGATATAGAACTAGAAATGTAGGGATTATTCTAGTTATATTATTATCTAAATCTTGTGTTAGTTCTAATGACAGTTATATTACAGTATAATTTAGAAATTAATATTTTATTGATTTAATTTATTATTAAAAAGTTAATTAGGCTGAAAATTAAATTGTTTTGATTATTATTAATGAAATATAAATTTTTTTAAATAAACCGGTTACATTGATTACTATTTAGGGATTTTCTTTTTATTAACGAATCTGTCAGATTTCAAATAATCGAATAAAAAAATTCGAATACAAATTTTAATTTATTAATAAAACATTAAATTAATAAAAATCTTTACATTTTGAAATCTAATAAACATTTATCATTTTAAATTTATATTCTTCAATAAATAAATTAAAACAAATCTACAGTTTTTTTTTATTATCAAAAAATTAAGTTGCCGTCTTGATCACTGTAAACAATCAGCGGAAAAGTAATGACAGCAATTTTTTAAATACACCGATTTTTAGATAATATATGAACTAAAACGCAATTTAATTGCCAAATTTCAGTAAATAAACCACAAACAAACATTCCCAAGCCCGTTTTATCACCACGTAAGTTTTTGGATTAAACGTAAACCCAACCTATTTCAACAATATTTTAGGATCAAATAAAAGTTTTTCCTGCAATTATGGACTTATTACAAGAACTAAACGAAGCTATAACCGCAAAAAATAAGGCGGTGATTAAGTCGGCCCTAACCAAAATCATAAACGAAACTATAACATTCGAATTAAAAGGACCAAGCGCTTTCGTAGCTCTCCTTTCAATGCAAGATCCCGAAATTATCGAACTTACGTTTCAATGCATAGCCGAATTGGCTAAAGAAGATCAAAATCGTAAAGCGTTTACAGACGAAGTCCTNAACGTCAATTTTGACATATTTGTAATCGTCGTGAAAAATCCTGTAAAATGAGTCCAAACATGATACGTTTAATTCCAATATTACTCAAGATATAAGCAACTTCCGGTTTGAAATGTCAATGTCATTTTGACGTATTCTTAATTTTTATTAAATTTTTAATATTTGTCACAAAAGTAAAAATATAATAAAAAAAAAAATTAAAAATTAAGGTTGATACTAATATTTAAAAATTAAATTGCTATCTTCATTGTTGCTAACTTCGGGTTTAATGTTTTTTATTCTAACTTTTTTTGTTTGTTGAAATAAGTGCGTCATGTTTGGGCTCATTTTAAAGGTTATTTTATAAAGATTACGAATATAAACATGACATATTTATCGTCAATATTAATGACGTGTTTAATGACGTGTATGGTCAACTTCAGGTTTAAAATGTCAACCTTAATTTTGACATATTAGTAATCTTCATTAAAAATCCTTTAAAATGAGTACAAACATGACATATTTATCTTCAATATTAATGAAGTTATGGTCAATTTCCGGTTAGGAATGTCAACGTCGATTTTGACATATTTGTAATTGTCGTGAAAAATCCTTTAAAATGAGTCCAAACATGATATGTTTAATTCCAATATTACTCGAGATATAAGCAACTTCCGGTTTGAAATGTCAATGTCATTTTGACATATTCTTAATTTTTCTTAAATTTTTAATATTTGTCACAAAAATAAAAATATAATAAAAAAAAATTAAAAATTAAGGTTGGTATTAATATTTAAAAATTAAATTGCTATCTTATTTGTTGCTAACTTCGGGTTTAATGTTTTTTATTCTAACTTTTTTGTTTTTTGAGATAAGTGCGTCATGTTTGGGCTCAATTTAAAGGTTATTTTATAAAGATTACGAATATAAACACGACATATTTATTGTCAATATTAATGACATGGTCAACTTCCGGTTAAGAATGTCAACGTCAATTTTGACATATTTGTAATCGTCGTGAAAAATCCTTTAAAATGAGTCCAAACATGATACGTTTAATNAAGATGACTTAAAAACTTGTTTAGCTATTAATGGAACTTGCGAATTAATATATAATTTAGTAGAGCGATATGGAAATGAAGTTAATGATGAAGAAAGTAGAGCAGCTTTAAAAATCGCTTGTGATTTAATCGTATTAATATTAACTGGGGGTAAAAATTTTAATTTAAATTATTCTGTCCTGCAAGATTTTTGTACAGTTGATGAGTTGAGTGTTTTTGATTAATTTTGATTTGCTGATTTCAAATATGCCTTCCATTTTGCTGTAACACGTCACGTTTTTTTTATTTAGGTGTCTTATTTAGGCTAGATATAGGATTTTATAGGGTAACTATTAATTTTCGCTTTCATCTCTCTAAAACTATAAGACTTCTCAGAATAGACAGGCTCAAACTATTGAAAATTGGTTGGTTAGATTAACATCTTTCATCTTATCCATTTTACAAAGAGGTTTCTTAACACTTTCGCGACCGATCACGTATTTTTACGTTTTTATATTGTCTAAAGTCAGGCGCCGCTCACGTATTTTTACGTTTATATGACATTACTTGCGGCTCCTGGCGTAACAATACGTAGTGAAGATGCCGGCCATTGACGTTATCCTAATTGGTATATTGAGCGGACGCGAATATTTCTTTTTGTTTTGTTAAAAAAGATCACATATCAAAGTCGAAATCAGATTATTAATTACTAACTTACAAAATTAAAGTTTAAAAAGTTTGTTTTTAAAGTTTTTTCAACAAAAGAAATATTAAGAAACTTTTAATCACCCAAAAACACGTTAAAAATAAAAAGAATGTGCGAAAAAGTGACTAACACTAGGTTAACTTCAGTTATAAAACTTCTATTATATGTTAACTAACTTCAGGTTTAAAATGTCAACCTCAATTTTGACATATTAGTAATCTTCATTACATATTAGCAATTTCCGGTTTGAAATGTCAATGTCATTTTGATATATTCTTAATTTTTATTAAATTTTTAATATTTGTCACAAAAATAGAAATATAATAAAAAAAAAAATTATAAATTAAAGTTGGTATTAATACTTAAAAATTAAATTGCTATCTTATTTGTTGCTAACTTCGGGTTTAACGTTTTTATTCTAACTTTTTTGTTTTTTGAGATAAGTGCGTCATCTTTGGACTCATTTTAAAGGTTATTTTATAAAGATTACGAATATAAACACGACATATTTATCGTCAATATTAATGACATTATGGTCAACTTCCGGTTAAGAATGTCAACGTCAATTTTGACATATTTGTAATCGTCGTGAAAAGTCCTTTAAAATGAGTCCAAACATGATACGTTTAATTCTAATATTAGCAATTTCCGGTTTGAAATGTCAATGTCATTTTGATATATTCTTAATTTTTATTAAATTTTTAATATTTGTCACAAAAATAGAAATATAATAAAAAAAAAAATTATAAATTAAAGTTGGTATTAATACTTAAAAATTAAATTGCTATCTTATTTGTTGCTAACTTCGGGTTTAACGTTTTTATTCTAACTTTTTTGTTTTTTGAGATAAGTGCGTCATCTTTGGACTCATTTTAAAGGTTATTTTATAAAGATTACGAATATAAACACGACATATTTATCGTCAATATTAATGACATTATGGTCAACTTCCGGTTAAGAATGTCAACGTCAATTTTGACGTATTTGTAATCGTCGTGAAAAATCCTTTAAAATGAGTCCAAACATGATACGTTTAATTCCAATATTACTCTAGATGTAAGGAACTTCCGGTTTGAAATGTCAATGTCATTTTGACATATTCTTAATTTTTATAAAATGTCTTAAAATTTGTCACAAAAACGAAAAAATAACTAAAAAAATCAAAAATTAAGGTTGGTATTAATATTTAAAAATTAAATTGCTATCTTCATTGTTGCTAACTTCGGGATTAATGTTTTTTTATTCAAACTTTTTTGTTTTTTGAGATAAGTGCGTCATGTTTGGACTCATTGTAAAGGTTATTTCATAAAGATTACGAATATAATAATGAATGTTTCTAGTTATCGTTCTAGTTTTACTTCAATAAAAATATACAACATAATATCTTATGCTAACTACCACTGCCACTAGAACTAACACTAAACCGAGAACTAAAAACATTCAGATTTTAGTCCCACATCTCTTAAGACGGCTAAACCCGAATGATTCTAGTTCTAGGTCTTGTGTAACACTAGACCTAAAACTAGAAATATTCGGGTTTAGCCGTGCGTCTTCAGACGAATATTTCTAATTCTAGGTCTAGTGTTAGTTCTAGTTTTAGTGCAATAAAAATCGTATCTAAGTCGGTTCTTAGACGTATGATGGAAATCGGACTTAAACTCGTATAACGTGATTGCCTCTTAGCTTTATCCTTTAAAACAGATAGTATTTTAGGTCTTTACTTACCAGACAGCATGAAAATCTCAAACACGATAAAATGTCGCTTAGTCAAGTGATGTATAACGCGGTCCAATTTGATATTTGGCACCTTGATATAAGGTGAAGTCTTGATATACAGGTCGCTGATATGTATGGAAACGGTCGATTATCTCCTAAAGTAAGATAGCTAGTGAAAAATGTTAAGATACAAAAGTATTAATGTTTTTTAAAGTCTATTACAATAAAGACAAATTAAGTATACAGGGTCAGTCAAAAAATTATGATGAAACAAAGTTACGTTTTCTTTGCCTGTATATTATTCCATATTTTGGTTCATATCGAAATTCTAAACAAAATTCATGTAGCACATCATGGAATACCAACATGGATATACTAACATCACTATTTTTAAGAACATTTTAAAATTTTATTTGCAAATTGTTGGTTACATAATGTAATTCTAAATAACTTTTATTTGAAATTTTTTTTTACTTCATTTATAATTTCTCAGAAAAAAAATAAACGAATTCAAAAACACATTGATATAAGGTGAAGAGATAACATTTAGTTAACAGCTTTTACTCATCATCATCAGCTTCTTCGATTAAATTCTAACAAACATCCCCTAAACAGGTAATCTAATTATTTTCTACTGAACCAACTTTCAAGTGGTGCTATTATCTTTTTTTTTCTTTATATATTATGCATAACACAATTAAACAAGATAATGTTTTACAGCTTTTTCCAATGGTCCAGTCTGTTTTACACATAATATAGATAAATATGATCATATTTTTACCGTTTTAAACACATATTTAAGTAGTCATCTTTGATCAAGATGCCAAATATCAAATTCATTGCATCTGCAGTTGCCCTATAAAACCATATAAAAATAGTCATATTTGAAATCAGCAATGTAAAACTAACTAAAAACACTCAACTGATCTACTGTACAAAAAAAAAGTTAAAGTTTGCAGCACAGTGTTATTATTAAATAAAATAAATTATTTTAATTTTAAGATGAAGCAATGAATTTGTTGTACGATAATGGAAACGGGATAGTTTACGAGCAAATGATAACGTGGATGGATTCTTCAGATCCCGATTTAGTAAGCACGGCTGTTTTGGCAATCGGAAATTTCGCTCGAAGTGACGCCCATTGTATTAGTATGGTGGAAGGGGAATTATTTCGCAAATTAATTGGTAATTCTTAGCTTATTAATTAGCTTTATTAATTCTTATCTAACCGAAATTATTAGCTCTTTTAGCAAAAAATAACAAAAAGGACGCCGACATTAAGATACAACACGCACTTTTAAGCACGTTGCGCCATTTAAGCATTCCACCGCAAAACAAATTTAAATTAATTCAAGAGAATATAATCGAAATTATGTACGAAATGATCGACATCGAAACTTCACCAGTTGTTTTTAAATTAATGGGAACATTTAGAATGTTAGTTAATGGACAAGGTGATTATATTTTTATATTATACACTGAAATTCCTCTAACTTGGGCTGAATAATAATTAAAACTAGAATTAATATTGGACCTAGAACTAGAATCATTTGGGTTTAGCCATCTTTAAAGACAGTAAACCTGAATGATTTTAGTTCTAGATTTAGAGCAATAAATAAGTGGTATAGAAAGAGTATACAAAGGGGGCAAAATGAAAATAGTACTGTACAGTAGAAGTTGCCGGGTAGTACGAGTTACTGGCTATTCTCAGCCGGCGCTTCAGTGCACTCACCCCTCTCCACAGTCCCTACCTGTTTTCACAGAATAATTACACAGTTATTCTGTGCTGTTGTTGTTCAGTGCGGTCATTGACCTATATTCGTCTTCAGTCATCACTAGCCTTTGTGTGCCTCACCATCAATTTTTGTACGTTGTTTAGAAGTGTGGAAGTTCATGCATTGAGTGTCGTCAATGCTGTTTTGTCTCGTCACCGCAAAATGTGCAGCTTTCACATTGTCTTTTGTGCGATAAAATATTTACTAGTAATGAAGCCATGAAACCTTCGCGAATGAAAGATCATTTATCAAGATCGTTATAGTTATTTTCAACGTAGTTGAAATCATCATAGGCGAAGGCCCCAGTAATAAGATAAGTTAATCGGTTTCTTTGAGCAACAATGCTGTTTGCTATCTAGTGCCAACTAGCGCTACTTAGAACTGTCACTAGAACTATCACTTTACCTAAAACTAGACACATTATGGCTTAGCCGCACGCTTTTAAAGACGGCTAAACCCGAATGTTTAGTGTTAGTTCTAGTTCTAATTGTTACTAAGCGCTAAATTGTTGTCTATTTTTACTGAAATAGAAATAACATTAGAACATTGTAGCACTTTTGCAGTGCGTACTAGTATTTACTTTAAATCGTAAGGTTCCAGAGGCGGCGCTACCGGGGGGTGCAAGGGGTGCACTGCATCCGGGCGCCGCTTAAAAGGGGGTGCCGGCGCCTTTTTAATGTTTTCTCCAACAATATGTTATCTTTCTTTATTTAGCTTGTCAGCAGTAGCTAGTCTTCAGAAAGCAGTATTTAGTCTCCACAAAGCAATTTTAGTTTTTAGAAAGCAGTATTTAGTGTTCCAGATGCTGTATTTAGACCTGTCGGCAGTATCTAGTCTTCAGAAAGCAGTATTTAGTCTTTTAGAAGCAGTATCTAGTCTTCTGCCAAAGTTATGTATGTTTTCTCCAAAATATTTTATCTTTCTTTTGCAGTATTTAGACCTGTTAGCAGTATCTAGTCTGCAGAAAGCAGTATTTAGTGTTCCAGACGCTGTATTTAGACCTGTCGGAAGTATCTAGTCTTCAGAAAACAGTATTTAGTCTTCTAGAAGCAGTATCTAGTCTTCTGCCAACGTTATGTGTGTTTTCTCCAACAATATCTTATCTTTCTTCTGCAGTACTTAGACCTGCTAGCAGTATCTAGTCTTCAAAAAGCAGTATTTAGTCTTCTAGAAGCAGTATCTAGTCTT
>NW_019281538.1:0-14629 GCF_000648695.1 Onthophagus taurus | reverse complement strand
CTATTTTAATTATTTACTATTGTTTATATTGTAAAGAGTTTATTTTGTTTATTATGTACAAGAGGGATAAAAATAAATAAATGTTTTAATATAATTTTATTTTACTAAATCAACTCCATCTATTGTCCTATTTGACAACTAAAATTTAATTTGATAAACATAACCTAACTTTTCGGATTTATTAATTTTAAAATAATTTCATTTCGTTTATTTCCTTTTTTTTTCGTATGAACTATGTACATTTTTAGTTAAATTATCTTAATAAGTACATATATTAAAAATAAAAAATTCTAAGTCGTTTTTTTTTTTGAGGTTAATTTATCTAATGGAATTTTTTGTTGATGTCAAACCCATCGTCCATTGCGGATTCTTCCGCGCAAATTCTCGGAAACCATCCCTTTTTGCTTGGTTCCTGAGGATTATCAATTATTTCAATTTTTTCCCCGAATAACCAATATTTTCTCCATCTTGTCACTAAAAGTTTATCACCAATGGAGAGTTTTAATCGTGGTTCATCAGTGCAAGGTGGGTGAAGGCAAACACCAAAACCTTGCGTAATTGGCAACCAAGAACCAGAAGAAGCTCTAATGATTAAGTATAAGCGAGTTCGTTGTCTTTTTGATAGCTTTTGCTCAATTTGTTCTTTCTAAAAATTATTTATAATTATCTTAATACATTAATTATTCATTACGTTATTGAATTAATTACTGTTAAAGCAAATTCATCACACCCATCTTTAACACTCCAATTAATTCCATCACCAACAGGAACCGCCTGCCAATTAATAACTTGTTTGATATTATTTGAAACTCCCAAATCATAGGGAAAATCAAAAACTTCATTGGTTCCTTTTCGTCGATGGTTTGCTTTTTCAATAATCCAGTCTTCGATTCCTGTTCTATTTCTTGCTATCGCTCTAGCCTAAAATATATTTTTTTTTTAGATATGTGTTAATTTTTTAAAAATGTGGTTTACTTGGAAGAAAAATAAGATCCCAACTGCAATTACAACCCCGAGGGCTAAACCAAGCGCAAAAACGGAAATTACAATCCCATATAACCCCAAAACAACAATGGGTTGGCCGGTAATACCGTGGTAAATATACCAAGATCTATAGAAGGCTCTATATAGAGTGCATGATAAAATTATCGACGCATGGAAACAACCCAAGACTGCAAAAGCTAAGAAAAGTGCGAAATGTGCGTGATTTCCCCAACCAACACAAGTATTAATCCAAGGACAATGATGGTCCATTTTTAAAACGCATCTTTTACATTTTCGGCAATGATGTGATCTAGGAGCTTTATAACCATTACAAACATTACAAAATTGTAAAAAAGCTGTATTTTCTTCATTTTCCTACAAAAATAAACTCAAACAAATTACCTTTTAATAATCAAAACTTACAGGCTTCCATTTAAGTGGTAAAAACCCAGGTCCATGAAAAATAGCTGATAAAAAATTATACAAAGTTAATCCTGATAACGACATGAAACAAATCGTATTGAGAAGACCTCCGAACGATGAGGAAGGCCACCAAATATTTGAACAATGAATAGTGACGCCGGTTACGCATTTTATGATACCTACAAAAATATTAATTAAATAAACCGGCGAAATGAGGGGTAGTAAAAAATAGTTACAAAGTGCGGTTAATGGTCCCCAATGTCGTACTTTAGCCAGCGGTCCGAAACACATCTTCACTCAAAACGTGAAATAATCGATTTCATAGAAAATAAGTTTCTTTTTGTTTCAATACACGAAGAAATAAAGAAGTTGCGTTTGTGCCATAACCTTAAAATAGTGCATAAATGTCAATTTGACTTTTTAAATTGACGTAAATGTAAATACGGTTGCCAACTGATAAAATTTTATTAAAAAAAAAAAAATATATTTAATCAATAAACATTATTATCGTTAAAAAATAATTTATTTACGGGTTAACACAGGTCCCCTTAAAGGTAACAGAGTTCAATAACAATAATAAGAATTTTTTAAATAATATCCTGGAATTTTCTAGAATTTTCATAAATTTGAATTTTAAATAATTTCAATAATTAATCGGCTATTGTATGTAAAAATTCTTTTAAAAAACGAATTAAAAATCGTCGCGTTTTTCCCATATATACCCAGAAAATTGAAACCAAACCGATTCTTATTTTAAGTGTCACGTTAATACTTCCTTTAAAAATTATTTTAAAGACAAAAAAAAATAAATCATGAATCTTCAAGAAGATATCGTTATTTCCGGCATTGGCGGTTATTTTCCAAAAGCTCATAACATTGTTGAATTCAAAAACAACTTGTATTCGAATGAAATCTTATTAGGGTCTCGTTGGAAAGAAGGTAATAAGAAATTATTTAAGTTTTAATCTTTTTTTAATCATTCCTAAAATTCTTTATATTTATGTATTTAAGGTGAATTAGGGGTTTGTAATAAAATTGGAGTTATCACTGGAGCAGAACATTTTGATACCGCTTTCTTCGGAATTCACCGTCATCAGGCGACTTACATGGATCCCATGCAAAGATTGATGATGGAAAGAACTTTCGAAGCGTTAATAGATGCTGGGGTTAATCCTCAAGATATAAGAGGAAAGAAAATTGGGGTTTTTACAGCTTCGTCAATCGGTGAAAATGATAATCTATTTTATGAGTCGATTGTAAGTGGTTTTGGGGTTACTGGACATTCAAGGGCTATGATGTCTAATCGAATTTCTTATTGGTTAAATTTAAAAGGTAATGTATAATAACTAAGCTACATTACATTTACATAAATTACATATCGGGTAGGCGCACCAACCAGCCTTGCACTGTGACCCTAAGGATCCTATTGTACCCCGATAGATAACGTTACCAAATTTCACCGTGAAGTCCAATGCTCTTAACGAACCTTATACGAACCATTAATACCTTGCTCGGTAAAAAATCATTCAGATCCTTTGTGAAGATAAAACTGTGGTATAAAACATGCTCAACCGTCTCCTCGTCCTCCGCACATAGTCGGCATTCAACATCGTCGGCTAGCCCCAACAAGTTGAGGTGTGTCTATAATCGGCAGTGCCCAGTAAAGACACCCATTAAAACTTTAATGCTGCTATCAGCAAGTCTTAAAATCAGTAGAGGCGATACAGCTTATCAAAAAACTTACTAGAGTTACGAGAGTTCCATCTACATTAATATATCTGATAATAATCACGAATGGACTGTAGTTATAGTGGTCACAACATGCTATACTGTAATGTTACGTGTAAATCTCCTTTGAAAGAACCTGTTTTAAAAACATACCGTGCGTTGGCATCTATTAACATAGATTCTTTTTTGCTTGATTTGTATGATCTTCCCCTGCATTTTATTTTTCGTATGCCTAACATTGATGATAAAATTTCTTTCTTTACACATTCCATTTTAAACTTGCTACATGTACATGCTCCTTTAATTATCAGAAAATTTATTAAGCCCTACCTTCGTTGGATCACTGCAAATGTAAAGTTGTTTAATTGTAACAACAGGGCAGCCATCTGGGGCCTCTGTTGTTCCTTCTTTACATTAACGACGTCTTTGGCTCCTCTTCCCATTGCCGCTCTCTCATGTATGCTGACGACCTTAAATTGTTTCTCCCTATTTATATTGTAAATGATTGCGTCAAATTGCAAAGTAACCTTGACGATCTATGCGAGTTCTGTTCTGATAACTGTCTTGTTATAAATATCTCTAAATGTGTAACTATAACGTTTACTAAAAAACAGAATCATATCTCTTATAACTATACACTCGGCAATAACGTCCTAAATAGGATCATCTGTTCGAGATCTTTATCATCATCCTTGATCAAAAGCTATCTTTTGGTCTTCATATTGATGGAGTGGTGAACAATGCATATAGGACGCTCGGTTTTGTAATGCATTCTTGTCAGGATTTTACAGATCCGTATGCGATCATCACTATTTGTAATGCTTTTATCAATAGCATCTTGAACTTTGGTAGTTGTGTCTGAAATCCCCAGTATTCTTGCTATATCGACAGACTTGAGAGGATTCAGATGAAATTCTTAAAGTTTCTTTCTTATAAATCGCATCATGTTTACGAAGACTATAACACTGCATGTGGAAAGTATCGTTTACTCACTCTCCGTCAGCGGAGACTACTTGCGGATGCCATGTTCTTGCATAGATTACCCAACGGACTCTGCGATTTTCCTTACCTTCTGTCTTGTGTCAATTTACATGTTCTTCCCCGTCAACTCCGTTACGATTTCCTTTTCTATGCACCTACACCGCGCACAAACGCTTATAGAAATTCTCCTATCATTAGAATGGAGAGAGCAGTAGACCGTCTCGGCATTGAGTTATTTGTGTTCAGTAATCAGAGGTATAAGTCTCTCGTTCGAAACATTATCATAAATGCGGACGAGCGGTTTCAGTTTTATTTTTATTTTAGTTTTTTATAATTCCCTGTTTCGCATACTGTTTAGCTGCTTTTTTTCCTTTTCCCTAATTTCTTTTTCTTCGATGTAGATGCTGATTAATTTTGTATATGGTATATTGCATATATCGTGTTATATATATTATATTGTATGTATTAACTATGTGGAGCAATGTCTTTGGGTATGTCCCGTTTTTGATCGCTTGGAAGGTAAATAAATAAATATAGTTAATGTTTGCCTAGAAGAGGGTGTTTTTCCTTCGCAATGGAAGACAGCAATCGTTATTCTGCCACCTAAAGTAAGCAATCCCACTACCTATCGGGACCTTAGACCAATAAGCATATTACCGGTATTATCAAAGGTGCTGGAGACGGTTATATACAAATAATTGTTTGCGTTTTTGGAGGGAATTGATTTCTTACCATGTTGTCAGTCGGGCTTTAGAGAAGGACATAGCTGCTGCACAGCTTTAATGAAGGTGACTGCTACGGATAGGGGTAAAGTTACAATACTCGTGCTACTTGATTTCAGTAAAGCCTTCGATACGGTTAGTCACGATACTTTGCTTAATATTCTGTCTAGGATGGGGTTTAGTGCGGTGGCTTTGAGTCTTTTAGGCGGTACCTTTGTGACAGGTTTCAGATAGTTAAAGTGAAGCAAAATTTTTCTGAACGTCGCGTCGTTTGGAATCTTCAGTATCACTGGTATAAATCCAGAATTGAGCGTATTCAATCTAAATTCTTCAAGTGCCTTTGTCTTAAATTTTCCGTTCAATGCATTCATTCATCAACTTGGACTTCTTTTTGTATGTTAACTCGCAGCCAGCGTCGCTTTTGTGGGGATATGTTATATTTTTATAAACTTTTGATCAACAAATGTGATTCTCCAATGCTTGTCGGTTCTATAGTTGTTCATGTTCCTCCGAGATTGCTTCGCTTTGACTTTCTATTTATAACACCTACTCATAGAACCAATGCCTGTTAAAAACTCTCCTCCAATGTGTTGGTGGCTCTTCCTTAATACTTTCGATCGGGTGCGATCTGTGGAGTCCAAAATAGAAAAAACTCTGAAGGACGCCAACGTGTCTTCAACTGCTAATTTCTCATAAATGTTTTGTATGATCCTTATACTAATAATGATCTAATAAAGGGACAATTCCACACTCATTTCTTATGTTAATTAGATTTAAAGAAAATGCTTACTATTTGATCACGTTTTCAAAAATTTGGAAACAACGCCTAACTAAATGAACGAAAATAAAATCGACCTATAATAATATTTATTTAAAAATATATAAATTATTATAAAAAAATATCATAACGAAAGAATAATATTGTATGCACAAACTGGAGAGCCTCAAACTGTAGTCTCCATATTTCCTAAACAATCTTTGCAGTACGCCATTATGTGCTCCATGCACAACCATCGTTTACAAATTTTGCAAAAATAACTTCTTTTGCAATATTTACAGTTTCCTCTTTTCCTTGGTTGTGGCTCTGGAATAATCTCGTCTTCGATACCTGAGAGCCTCAAGGCAGAAGAGCGCACACTTTTGGTGAACTGCTTATCAACGACTCTTCTTCGCATGTTATCTTCCACTAACTCCATACCAAGATTTTTTTGAAATATGCCCACATTCATATGAAATCCATCACCCACTAAAATTCAAACTAAAATTTTGAAACTTCGGTAAAATAATGCTTTATTATCAATTAAGAAACGATAAAAGTTTCCGCAGAAGAAATTCAACTGTAGTGTTTCCTGTACCATTGTTATCTCCAACTTTCAATATTTTCTTCCTAGCAATAACTGAATTTCTGCCCACAAAATGTCAGTTTATTGCCCAAAGTGCGATGTCGTCGAAATTTTGCCCATATCAATGACTTTGATAGGGGCCGAATTATCGGTATGAAAGAGGCGGGTCTCTCATTCCAAGAGATTGGGAAAAGACTGAATCGAGACCACACTACAGTTGCTCGGATATGGTCTTTATGGTTCGAAGAAGGTATTCAGAGGCGACGTCCTGCTGGAAGACCCGCCCGAAGAAGCAATGCACGCGAAGACCGACTCCTTAGGCGGATGGCTACCAGAGATCGATTTCAAACAATAAGTTCGATTGCTGTCAAATTGACGAGAGCTTTGAACCGACACTTGTCGATGGCAACTTTGGGCTTCATTCATACCATCCTTACCTTCGGCTTCCATTAACACCTCTCCATAAAGCAGCCAGACTTGCATGGTGTGAAGAACTGCAAGGGTGCGTACATCAATGGAATGACATCGTCTTCAGTGATGAATCAAGGTTTTGTTTATGGGTGAATGATGGTCGAAGAAGGGTGCGGCGACATCGAGGGGAAAGACGGAATTTGGAGTTCGTTCAACGACGACACACAGCCTTAACACCTGGGGTTATGGTTTGGGGGGCGATATGTGCTGTACGAAGGTCACCCCTTACGTTCATTCCAAGCACATTAAACGCACGTCGTTAAATCGACAACGTTCTGAAACCGGTGTTAGTACCTTTCATGCAGATGTTGCAGAATGCCACTTTCCAACAGGATAATGCAAGACCCCATACTGCTGTGGTTACAAGAAGGTTCCTGGAGCAGATTGCAGATTTTGCCCTAGCCTGCACGGTCACCGGACTTGTCGCCGATTGAACATGTCTGGGATATGATGGGTCGGCGACTAAGACAAGTACCCAGACCTCCTGAGAATCTGGAGGAACTTCGACGCCGTCTAGAGATTGCATGGAACGAGATACCCCAGAAGGACATCGACCACTTAATAGAGAGCATGGGTAGAAGAGTTAATGCATGCATAGCTGCGCGTGGGGATGCAACCCACTAGCTTTTTCTTGAAAAATGTTAATTTTTGTTTTGTTTTTTTCAACTAAACTTTCATCGTTTCTTAGTTGATAATAAAGCATTATTTTACCGAAGTTTCAAAATTCTAGTCTAATTCCTAATGGGTGATGTATTTCATGTGAAAGTGAGTGTAGTCTACGAGTTTTAGCAAATTCACCATCTGGTCTGTTGCCTTTGTAGATAATAAAAACGTTGATTGCTGCTATATTGAGGAGGTTATAGAAAACTACCATTGGCCAACGTTTTGTGTTTCTGGCAACATTATATGATGTGATCATGCGATCAACTCCACTTTTTGTGCTGTTATAAAAAGTAATTATTTCGGGTTTTTTCCGATGACCGCTGACTTCATCGATATGATTGTCTTGGTGCATTGTTGAAACCATAAGCACATTCGTTTATTTTTTGGGATATATGAAACTGCAGTCATATCGTTAGTAAATACGAATAGGGAGGAATATAACTGACTGTTTTTAGCTTGCGTTATCTCAAGAGGTAGTTCTCTTCTATTGGCTCTAATTGTACTGACCACAGTAAGGCGGTGCTCTGTTGGCAGTTTTTTCACAATTGAATCATGTGAATTTCTTGCTGAACCTGATAAATGTGAACACATTCTTTCAGTTACTGTAGCGGTAGAGTTGTCAGTTTTATATGGGAGATCGGGTTGAATATCAGCATAGATTTCTATGTGCGAAGTGAAAAATATTTTGCCATCAACAACGGCGAAAACTTTCAGTCCGTATTTGTTTGGTTTGTTTGGTATGTACATTCGGAAACTGCACCTACCCCTAAAGGCAAGCAACATTTGATCTAAAGTTATATAGTCGCCCACAGCATAAGTTTCCTTACAATTGTCGTTGAACTTGTCAACAATAGTAGTAACTGCTGCTAGTTTGTCCATTTCTCTTTTTTGATCTTGAGTTGTAGTATCATCTAAGCGGATGCAATTCAATAAGAAGACGAACATGTTTTGCATTGTAGCAGGAAATATCTCATATCCCATACTGTCTGATGACCAATATACTCTTCTAGATGTGTCCTTGATCCATGATGGAGTCCAGCTAAATAAAGCAAACCTCTATTCAGTGTTATCTTGGTATTGAACTGACATTTTACAGCATTGGTGGGAGATAATGCGTCAAATGCTTCACCAATGACCCCCGGGAGGTGAAACACTAAGTTTTAGTTGCGAGTTCTATTATTTCTAGGTGGGACAGCCGTTTTCCATTTAGTTTCATCACAAAATACGAGCATCTATCACGAATCACGGGCTGTTCGTCTTCATCGTCCTCGCCGTCATCCCGATGTTTAGTTTCTGCATCTTCATTTATGTTTTCCTGCTCGGTTTCTGTATCATGATCACTAATACTTACAAAATCGGGATCTGATATCGAACTATCGCCAGATTTCACTGATTACTTTGAGCAATTTGAGGATCTCCTTGAAAGACATAGTATGTGCTATGACACCATAGTATTAATGGGCAATTTCAATACGTGTACATTGAGAGATGACCTGCCTAGTGATATACTTCGCTTTATCACTTCTTCCTCAAATCTATCTATTATCCCTTCTCAGCCGACGCATCACCTTCCTTCGTCCGACTCTCTGCTTGACTTGATCATCTCGTTCTGCATCGATAAGATTCTTGTTCGCGGTCAACTACCTACTCTGCCATTTTTCAACCATGATCTTATTTATTGCGCTGTTCAACTCCGAAATGTAGTTTGTCCTGAGCGTAATCTATCTTACCGTGATTTCAAACATGTTGACTATCAAGAACTCAACTTTGATGCGCTGAGGATGGAAACCGTTATATCTTATGACGGACATTGACGCGAAGGTTAATTATTTTAATAATAAAGTAACATGTTTGTATGACAAACATGCTCCGATAAGGCAAAGGAGGGTGAAACATTTTCCTGCTCCTTGGTTAACTAATGATATTAGGGGTCCCATAAGCGAACGTAATAGAGCAAAAACGTTGTGCAGACGTTCCATTTTTCATCACCAGTGACTATACAATGTAAACAACCCTTTCTTTTATTCCTGGCAAGCAACATTTCACACATGCAAAATCGGCGTTAACATCTCTCGGCTTAAGTTCATATGGAATCCAGTGTCCCTGTTTTTGAATCATTTGGAACGATTTTAAATGATGTAAAATTGCTTGTTGAGTCACATTTAATGTAAGTGCAAGATCGTCTTGCGTTTGGCACGAATCTTCTTCCAATAATGCTTCCATTCCGTGTCTTCGTACACTTTCGGAATTCCACTACGTTTTTTGTCTTACACGTCAAACTCACCGTTTTTAAACATTTCAAACTACTTACTACAACTTCTCTCACTTAAAGCAATCTCACCACATTCTACAAGCAATCGATGCGTTTCGACTGCAGATTTCTTCAAATTAAAGAAGTATATCGCAAGCTCCCTTACTTACTTATTTGATGCTGATACGGAACTTATTATACTCTTTTTAATTTAGGTCCGAGTTGTGCTTATGATAGCAACTGGATTGGAGGAATTGAAGTTCTTAATTTAGCCGTAACCGCTGTACAAGAAGGACATTGTGAGGCCGCAATCATTGGATCAGCTAATTTAGCATTAAACGCAGAAATTTCATTTTTGTACAACGATATGGGGTTACTTTCTCAAGATGGATCAACGAAAGCTTTTGATAAAGACGGTAATTTTGTTTCACTTTATTATTAACCATTAATTAATGTTGTTGTTAAATAACAATTTAATTCTTGTTAAGCTTCCGGTTATGCTAGAGCCGATGGAGTCGTTGTAATGCTAATTCAAAGAGCTTCAGATGCTAAAAGAGTTTACGCCAGCGTGCTTCATTCCGCAACGATTTTTAATGGAGCCCGAGATGGTCCAATTTTTGATCAAAATTTAGAAGGAATGACAAATTTTGTTGACGAATTTTACGAAAAATGCAAAATTAACCCTGCGGACGTTGAATACGTCGAAACGTACGGTTGCGGTGTGAAAAGAACGGACGAAATCGAATTAAACGCTTTGGAATCGGTTTATTGCAAAAACCGAAAATCTCCCCTTTTAATTGGGTCAATAAAACCTCAAACCGGGCACAGCGAAGCAAGCGATAATTTATTTTCGATCGCCAAAGTTTTGGTTGCAATGGAAAATAAAAAAATCCCCGCAATGTTGCAATTTAAAAATCCAAATCCGAATATTCCCGGATTATTAAACGGCAATTTAGAGGTTGTTACAGAAAATAAAGATTGGAAAGGCGAATTGGCCGCGGTTCATGGAATCGGATTGTGTTCTTCTTACGCGCATGTTTTATTAAAAGGAAATCCGATTTTAAAAACGCCAATTAATAACGATTTGCCGAAATTAGTGGTGGCATCGACTCGAACGGAAAACGGAATCCAAGAAATTTTAAAAACGGTAATTTAATACTTTCATTTAATTAATTTTAATTAAATTATTTTTTTCGATTAATTCCAGTTGCAAGAAGAAAAAGATATCGATGACGAATACATCGGGTTAACGCATAATTTCTTTTCAAAAACCGTTTCAGGGCATTTATATAGAGGATACACAATTTTGGATGAAAGCGAAAACCCAAAACATGAATTCGAAGTAAGTTTTTTTTAATTTAAAGTTAATTAATCACACAAATCTACAAGATTTGTTGTCGATCAGCTGAGAGTCATTTCAGAAGTAATTTTTTACGAAGAATCATAATCCAAGCTTCGAATTAGATCATCACATCAGCATTTTGAGATATTCAAAAGTAGCCTTAGACTTTTGAAGTTATGTATGAGACACACAATATTATTTTGCTGTATTCTATCCATTACATCATTCAGGACTATCCTTGTCCTTCAAATTGCGTGTATATTAAATTCTTGGAATGGCATCATGTCTTATTTAAATTTCTGATGGCAATAATATATTTTCCGAGCACTTTATTGACATCAACTGATTTAGTTTTTGGTCGATTAATTTTTTGGCCTTATAAGGTGATGATTTTAAAACTTTTTGCGCCTTAGTACAATACACAGTAGCTGCAAAAACGCCACAAGATTCAGCATTTCTGTAAATAAAAACTATTTTTAAGGTTAAGGCAGGGCCGGATCACACCTTTTATGGGCCCGAGGCGCTCTCTATTTTTGAGCCCCAAAAAAGTCTAATATTACCATTTAAGTATTATGTCTAATAATAATAATAATGTTTATTGCCTCTAAAACAAGTATTTCCATAAATATATACATTCATAACAAATATAGACATCAAGGCAAACTGATCAATTTATCGCAATAAGCGATATCTTACAAGAGACCCAATGGTAACAGTGTATATGTAATTTTAAATAAATAATTATGGCTACCAAAAAAGTAATACTAAATGATGTGCTAATACGACTGAGCGAATGAGCATATTTGAGTTATGTGACGAATCGACAGTCAGTTACGACAAGGAGGGAAATAGACATAAAAAAAGTGCAGTAAAAGATAGATGAAAGGCAGACTAGAGAAGAAAACAAACACGTATAGGTCAAGAAGAAGATAGTTGAAGAGATAGCAGATGGCGCCTCAAGGCATTTTTAAAACTTATTAAACTAGCTGCATTGCGAACAACGGCAGGCAAATCGATTGCACTGTAAAAGATCTGTGGTAGATTTCAGTACTATGGACTGGAAACATGAGTGTAGAGTCCGACATTGATCGAGTGGGCAAGTCGTGTGATGCTAAAAAAGTGAAAGGCATCGGACAAATAAGCAGGAGTGCGGGTACAACATAGTAAGCATACGAAATGATCTGCGATTCTGGTAACTCCTCATCTGCAGGTTGTTACGATATGGAGTAATCTGTTGCAACTTTCCTAAATCAAAAATGTACCGTATGCAATTGTCCTAAAGTCTTTCCAATTTACCCCGAAGGGCTGCGGACAAATCGGGACACGCAGCATCGGCATAATCAATGTGGGGGAAAATGAGAGAATAACAAAAATTATGACGTACAACAGGAGGAAGGTAGCAGCGAAATTTTTTCAAAGTATGAAAACAGAAGTAAACCCTCTTATAGACTCCCTGAACTTGTGGCCGCCAAGACATCGCCGAATCCATTACCACACCAAGATTTTTGACCGTATTAGAAAACGGAATAACGGTGGTACCAAGCCTCAGTTGAAGGATAGTTCAGGAATTAAATTGTGCCAGCAAGGCGCGAGTGTCAAATGCAATGGCTTGCGTTTTACCTGGATTCAAGTTACGTCTAGACCAGTCAAGCACGCTAGAGAGATCGTTGTTAAGATGCAACAACGCATCTGAGATTTTGTTAACAGTTGACGAAATATAAAGTTGAAGGTCATCTGCATACAAATGATAGTTACACGAGATACCATCACTAATTCTATTTATGAAAATTGAGAAGAGCAAAGGACCCAGCACACTGCCCTGGGGAACTCCACATTTGATGTCAACAGGAGAAGAGAGTACAGATTCCACGCGGACACGTAAAGACCGATAGGAAAGGTAGGACTGGAACCAAGATACACAAGAAGAGATAAAGCCAATAGCAGAAAGCCTAGTTAACAGGAGGGCATGGTCCACAGAATCAAAGGCCTTATAAAGGAAATGAGTTATAGGTGACCAGTTATTAGGTCCATTTTTTTATTCCAAATAGATTCACAGGCGATGCTTCCATATTTTTTTACAAAATGAGCTTACTGAGGCATTTGGTGAATTACCCTCCAAATGCTTGCAAACCTTGATGCACGATGGAGCACCAGCACATTATCCACGTGCTACTCGAGTGTACTTAGATGACAGATTTGATAATAATTGGATTGGCCATGGTCCTGTTACGTGGCCACCTAGTTTACGATTTTTAAATCCGTTAGATTTTTGGTTTTGATGACATTCAAAATAAATAGTTTATTCTGAAGAAGTTTAAAATGTTCAGGATTTGAAAAATACAATTGGTAACCCATTGAAAGTAGTAAAACAAATGTTAATCATACAATTACTACATCTAAATCGTTACAATTGGTTAACAATGATGTTAACAATAGGTTATTATTATTAACTTATGAAACTAAAACTTTGAATATTTCGAAAATGGACCATTTTCGGACCTATCTTTATTAGACTCTTTTGTCTATTTTCGACCAGAGAATACGCTGGTGAAGTACTGTACAATCATTGCGGGACAGCCTGTATAAACAGTATCCGAAAAAATTCCGGTGTGGAGCCAGGTTTCCATGAGGTAAATAATATCGTAACATTTTACGAGTTGTTAAAAAGGGTCGGCAACCTGCAGCGAATGTTTCGCACATTCTGTTCAAGTTGTAGTTATATACAACTAACAGAGTGTTAGTTCTAGTTTTAGTTCTAATTTTAGTTCAATTAACACCGGCCGTGAAAGCATTCGTACTTATATTATTAACCTTTATGGAGAGGATATCAACAAACAAATCAAGGATTTGGATAACTCACGAATTACACAACGCAAGCTGTTGAGCAGTTTGGCTTTTCTACGAAGATGCAGAGAGAAGAAAGTAACGCCAACCTTCTTGAAGGTGAAGCACCACATCGACTCCGCTGCACCACGTAGAATCTTGATTAGGACAGAACAAGCACTACTACGAGAAAGAATCCACAAGATCTTCAATGATCTACAGAAAATAAGTGAGAAGTTACTACGACTCCACCTCTCAGTTTCCAATTTTAAAGGATTGAACTACGCAATCGCCCCGAGGAAGGTCCCGGATGAGGAAATCATCTGCCAAGTGGAAGCGGCTGTTCGAGGGATGCCCGCACTAAAAGCCGAAGAGATCCGACAAGAAGTTGCGAGAGTACTGAAGTCAGCAAAACTACCGAAATCGAACTTGACAGTTGGTGAAAAGAAGGCATTCCGATCTATTAAAGAAAAGTCAGAAATCGTCGTGTTACTAGCAGACAAGGGGAATGCCACCGTTGTTATGGACCAGAAAGAATATTACGACAAAATGATGAACCTACTGGACCCAGCCACTTACAGGAAGATCAAGAAGGACCCCACAGACAGAATCGTAAGGAAAATGAAGGACCTGATAAAATCCACAGGAATTCCAGCAGAACATCAGAAATGATTGTTTGTGCAGGCGCCGGTACCACAAAAGAATTTATGGACTACCGAAGATTCATAAACCAGACGTCCCCCTCCGCCCGCCCTATCGTCAGTGCCATCAACTCTAGGATTGCCATTTTTAAAAGCAACTACAGAGGAGATTCTTAAAAAATATATAGGAAATTCAAAAACTATAGAGGAGATTAAATTTTTCAAATTTCTTTTTTAATAATAATTTATTATTTTTG
>NW_019281536.1:34477-56162 GCF_000648695.1 Onthophagus taurus | reverse complement strand
AACCGGAAGTTGACCATAACTTCATTAATATTGGAGATAAATATGTCGTGTTTGTACTCATTTTAAAGGATTTTTAATGAAGATTACAAATACGTCAAAGTTGAGGTTGACATTTTAAACCTGAAGTTAGTTATCATATAATAGACAAATGGACAACATCATGGTGTTATTTCATGACGTATTCTTTATTAAAAAAACGTTTAAAATGAGTCCAAACAAGACGCACTTATCTCAAAAAACAAAAAAGTTAGAATAAAAAACATTAAACCCGAAGTTAACAACAATGAAGATAGCAATTTAATTTTTAAATATTAATACCAACCTTAATTTTTTATTTTTTTATTATATTTTTGTTTTTGTGACAAATATTAAGACATTTTATAAAAATTAAGAATATGTCAAAATGACGTTGACATTTCAAACCGGAAGTTGACCATAACTTCATTAATATTGGAGATAAATATATCGTGTTTGTACTCATTTTAAAGGATTTTTAATGAAGATTACAAATACGTCAAAGTTGAGGTTGATATTTTAAACCTGAAGTTAGTTATCATATAATAGACAAATAAACAACTTCATGGTGTTATTTCATGATGTATTCTTTATTAAAAAAAACCTTTAAAATGGGTCCGAACAAGACTGAAGACGCACGGCTAAACCCGAATGTTTCTAGTTCTCGGTCTAGTGTTAGCTCTAGTTTTATACTAGCACTATAATAACTATACGATATTTAATAACTAGAACTGCATTCATATATTGCGACTTATATGAAATTCCGTAGAAAATTCCTAAATTATATAGATTGTAAATGTTATTAGATATCAAAAATTAATCGATTTCATTTTATGTTTTTAACAATTATTGTTTAATATAAATGAAATATTTTTACTGTAGCAAATTGTGTGTTTTAACTGATTTATTAAAAATAACATAATACTCCTATATATTAATACGGACCTAATGTCATAAAATTTATGACACGCGCCCGCTCGTGTTACAAAATCGGGCTCAAATGTTAACTTTGTTTCGATATCTTCCCAGATCTCTTAATATTGAAAACTTTTTCTATTCAAGGTCCTAAATGGCAATATAGACGTAAAGTCNATGGCAATATAGACGTAAAGTTTTAACACCGACATTCCATTTTAACATTTTACAAGAATTCACAGACGTCTTTATCGACGAAGGTAAAAAATTGGTTCAAGATTTGAAATTAAACGCAAATAAAGTAATAGATGTGGTCCCGATCGTGACACAATTCACGTTACAAACGATTTGTGAAACAGCTATGGGAACAACTTTGGCTAAATCCGGCGATGCTTATCGAGATTCGATTTATAAGTAAGATTTATTTCCAAATAATTACTTAAATTAGTAATTTTTCTTTTTAGAATGGGTGAATTAACAGTGCATAGAATAGTTAGACCGTGGTACTATTCACCTTTAATTTATATATTTTCACGACAATTTTGGGAATCTTGGATTACCACGAATTATCTTCACAAATTTACCATGAAAGTAATCAAAGACCGAGAAACAACATTTAATCCATCGGATATTACCTCTACGAAGGATGGTTTTCAATTGAATACTAAGAAAAAAATGGCTATGCTTGATTTACTTTTATCGGCAAAACGATCCGGATCTGCCATCAATGATAAAGGAATTCAAGAAGAAGTTGACACCTTTATGTTTGAGGTATACACAAAAATGATATATACAAAAATCTATCTTTTTTCATTTAAGGGCCACGACACAACAGCAACCAGCATTTCATTTACATTCATGCTTCTCGCCAACAATAAAGACGTTCAGCAAAAAATATTTGAAGAGCTTTACGATATTTTCGGCGATGATTCCGATCGGGATATAACGATGAACGATTTAAGCCAAATGAAATACTTGGAGCGAGTTATAAAAGAATCTTTGCGATTGTATCCGAGCGTTCCTATGATTGGACGTTGTACAAGCGAGGATATGGTGACCAGTACGGGATGTAAAATTCCAAAAGATGTGATTGTGATGGTGAGGATTTATGACATCCATAGGAATCCGGAAATTTATCCGGATCCGGAAAAATTCGATCCAGATCGGTTTTTACCCGAAAATTCTAAAGGAAGACATCCGTTTGCTTATATACCATTCAGTGCCGGACCCAGGAACTGCATAGGTTCGATTTTGTCTTGTTCTAAAATACAAAAAATAAAATAATTAAATTATTTTAGGCCAAAAATTTGCAATGTTGGAATTAAAAACCGCAGTTGCTTCTGTAATGAGACATTTTCAATTAGAACCGGTTGATACACCGGATACCATCAAACTTCAAACCGATATAATTATCAGGACAACCCATGGGTTGAAAATGAAGTTTATACCGAGGAAATTATAAATATATATACATATATATAATATTTATAAGGTTCCTATCACTAATTTTTAAGTAGCCTATTGCGAAATAAAGTCTGTACATAAAACTGATTAATTTTTAAATGTTTTCAACTCAACCCAACCCGAAATACCTAAACGAATAGAGAATTTAATCCAAATAATCGCTGACTGACTAAGGTTATTGATTGATTGATATTATTAAAAGAGACACATGTTAGAATATGAGCATTAGCTCTTCTTCTCCAATCTCTTTGTTAATTAACTATTATTCCAGTACTATCTATTATCTGTTGTTATTTTATTATTGCTTTGCTCTGTGGTGATTTAGTTGGATCAACAAAATTCACAAATAAACTCAGAAAACTGTGAATATAACAAAAAAAAAACAAATAAAATTTTATACAAAAAGTTGTTTGACTCATCATTTTCTATTACGTAAAATTATTTTCACTTATACAGGCTGTTCCATTTAAGCGTAGCGCTGAGTATGTAAATTTATTTAAATGGAACACCTGTATATTTTATGGTATTATGAATACAACTAAATTTGTTTATACAAACGTATATATTACTATTTCACAGCGTTCATAGTTCCTCAGATATTCAACTGTTCTTCCAAAATGTACCCATTACAGGATCTTTTTAAAAACGATGTAAAATCGACATTTTTTCCGATTTTTCCTTGAAACTACGTCAGACAATAGTCAAAGCCAGTAGGTAGATGATAGTATTCAAAGATATTAGATACACTATACAGGCTGTTTATAAAGCTTAATTATAAGCTTAATTATTTTTTGATGTTTTTCAAATGGTTTTTTCTTAAGTTTTTTCAATGGAACACCCTGTATATTGTGTGCTGGTTGAATTGCTCATCAAGTTCCCTTTAATTAATGATAAGTATGTCATATGTCTAACTAATAGTTTTCCAGATATTTAGAATTTAAGTCCGCTCTGTATGTTATAAATCATCCTGTATATACAGGTGTCTCAGCGAGACCGTTCATTAGACGGTTATACCGGAAGTCGCCACCTACTTAATTTTTTTAAATGGAACACCTATATACAGTGTGTTAATTAATTATCATACCAGAAGTCATCATTACAAGTATGCAACCAACATCACAGTATTGGTTTTGAAATACGCGATTTGCGTATTTGGTTGCATACTTGCATGATGACGTCGGGTACGATAATTAATTAACACACTGTATTTTTACATATTTGTATTTGTCTATTTTCAAGGTTTATGAATAACTTCATATTTTACTCATTTTACATATTTTATACTCCATATGCCCTCTACATAACATTAATAGTTTGAGAAATAATTAGGGTTTTTTGAAAAATGCACACATTTCATTTCCATCTTTCCCAAATTTTTCTTCTCTCCTCCAAAAACAACTCATTTACTTCTATCTTATTATTTATCCTTCCCTTGACCCTTATCATGACCCTCTCTTGCTAAAGTATCAGCACATTCGTTTCCCAATATAACATAATAACCCTGTAGGTATCCAACATATGTACATACTTTTGTCATCCATAAATGCCTCATACAATTCCTCAATGACCTTGAGTAAGAAATGGTGACCCTTCAAATTAGCTTTGTATTCTCCAAGGACTACAATTGCGCTTAAAGAGTCCGTAAAGATTATCGAGTTCTCTTTATTTAATATTCTAATCCTTCTAACAGCTGTTAAAATCGCAAATAATTCAACTCCACAAATAGTACAGTTCACTTTCAAGTCTTCTCAAAAAATTCCACAAGTTACTCTTTTAGGGTGTTCTCTCAAGGAGCCATCATTATTGATATGAGAAGCATTATGCCATTTTTTTACTTATAAATTCCTCAAACTCTTCATTTATGTTATTTTTATATTGATATACTATTTCTTTAGGAATTCGTGTTGGTATCTTGCTGTCATTGGTCTAAAATGTTTTATGCCATAATTTATTCTAAATATATCAGGCATCTTGTATGAGTTTATTTCTTTACTCCTTTCTTCTATCCTTGCTAATATCTTTATGGTTAAGGGTTTTCAAGGGATCCAAATTTTCAGTTTTAATCCTCCCAAAAGTTAATCGGTATGTTCTGTAACATATTCTGTCCAATTTCAACATTTGACTTTTTGTTGTTGGTAACTATATCAACTGGGTCAGTACCCCACTTTGCTGAAACCAATTGCCAATAATTTAATGTCCATTTGTAATATTTTTACTAGCTTCAATGATTTGATTTTTCCATGAGAGTTTACAGTTATAATATCTACCTAAGTATCTTACATTGTCTGTATATTCAATCACAGCTCCTTCATAATATATTGGATCTAGTTATATGCCTTTCTCTAGAGAATATCATAGCCTTAGTTTTTTCTGTGGCCAATGTTAACACTTTAGTAGCTTCATTAAGTTGGTATATGCAGCTTTCTTCCTCTTTTGCACCTGCATAAATTGCTATATCATCTGCATAATATATAGCAGTAGCATTCTTCAATATCTCTCTAAGCCCTCTAACATAAACGTTAAACGATACTGTACTTATTGTACTACCCTGAGGTAATCCTCTGTACTTGGTTTTGAAACTTAGACGTTATTCTTCTACTCTAGGATTTTAACTGCTGTTAATTTATGTATTACACTCATTAACGTATTTGGTACTTTATGATCATTCAGAATATTCATCAATTTAGCTATAAATATGCGTCCTTCAAATCTAGAAACATTGCTCCCACTGAGTGTTTTGTAAAAAAAGCTAATTGTATATTTGTTGTTAGGAATGTGTTTGCATGCATTACTCCTTTATCCTTTCTAAATCCAAATTGTGTTTACTCCAGCACCTTGCTATGCTCTAACCACCATTCTAATCGATTAGTGATAATTTTCTCAAAGACTTTTCTAATACACATTGGTCTCTAGCTTTCCGCCTTATTAGTTTTTTTTTCCAGTTTTAAAAGTAGGTGCAATCATGGAGACTTCCCGTGCTTTCGGTTATGAAAATAATTGAATATGTTATGGTATCATTTCGGTTTCATTTGAATTCTTCTAAACTTATGGGGTCTATTATGTCTAATTGTTTATGTCGATTGAATATTTTGTATTCAGGACTTTTCTCTCTTCTGGTACATACATAGAACACAAGTTATTCAAAAACTCTGATGACCACTCATAATCATTATACAATTCATTCTTACTACAGGAATACATTTTGTGTTTTGACAATTTCTAACTGTCAATTCAAATTTCTATTTTCAATTGTTACGGTATTACCAACTGCTACATACCTATTTCCCTACATTGTCAAAACTTATTTTATTTTGTTAAAAAAAAAGGATAAAAACGCGAATTACAAAAAACAGCATAAAAACACGTTTCATAAGACTTAAAACACTCATTTAGCGTTTTTAAACTTGAATTCGTGCATTTCAAGCGTATTTTACGAAACTAGTTTTTTAATGTACTATTTTGTCAAAGGAATATGTCTTTTAGCTATGAAATACCTTATTAATGTTTTATCTTTCATAAATAATCTAATTACAAATATTGGATAAAAATTCTTTTCTTTCTTCGTCTTATGTTGTTTTATTTCACCTTTATTCACTACCTTTTCTAATATTTGTAGTAATTGACCGTACTCGATTATTTCTTCGCCTAATTTATTATGAATATATTATGAATATATACTTTCTACCATTCGTTTTAAATATATTAATTGATTTTAATTTCCTATATTGGGACTAAGGTTATGTTTATTGTCAAAGTTTGACAGTAAACTGTAAACTAACCTCAATACACCTCAACAGATGACGCAACAAAATGTTCTTTTCTTGGGGTTCTAAGTTATGGCGTTCTAGGTTATATTGTTTCCATACAATTATCCTTCTACACTTTCTATAGTTTTAAATTTATTAATTGTATTTTAATTTTCTATATTGGGACTAAGGTTATGTTTATTGTCAAAGTTTGATAGTAAACTGTAAACTAACCTCAATACACTTCAATAGATGATGCAATTAAACGTTCTAGGGGTTCTAGATTATGTCGTTCTAGGTTATATTGTTTCTATACAATCATCCTTACACACTTTCTACCATTAGTTTTAAATTTATTAATTGTATTTTAATTTCCTATATTGGGACTAAAGTTATGTTTATTGTCAAAGTTTGACAGTAAACTGTAAACTAACCTCAATACACTTCAATAGATGATGCAATTAAACGTTGTAGGGGTTGTAGATTATGTCTTCTAAGTTATATTGTTTTCATACAATTATCCTTCTACACTTTCTATCATTAGTTTTAAATTTATTAATTGTATTTTAATTTCCTACATTGGGACTAAAGTTATGTTTATTGTCAAAGTTTGACAGTAAACTGTAAACTAACCTCAATACACCTCAATAGATGACGCAACAAAACGGGACTTTATTCTGGGCGATTCTAGGTTATGTCGTTAACGTTATACAAATCTAATTGTAAAATGTAAAAATCTGACAACAAATATAAAATTACACAATCATGTCGCTATTTCCCGCATTTTCTGATGCAAATGCTAAAGAGAAGCAAGAAAAAGACGATAATAACGATGAAAACTGGTTAAAAAATTCGAGTTTTAAAGTAGATATTTCAAAATTAAGTTTGTTAGTAAACAATGAAGGAGAAAATAAAAATATTAAAGATAAAGACCCCACAAAAAGAAATAAGTCTTCTCAGAGAAAAGAAGAATCATCTAAGAAGCATAAAAAAAAGAAAACTGAAGAAAACCCAGAAAACTTAATAACAAAATCTGATGAATTTGTAATTGATAAAACCTCAACGAAGGAATATTTTAGTGTTAATACAATTTCAAGACCGGCAGTGCCTAAGTATGATAGGAAATATTCAATGTTTAAAAAAAATCGTTTCAATAACAAACGATATAAACGATACTTTAAACTAAAACTTTTTGGTGAAGAAATTAAAGATAATGCAATAAAAAAAGGAGATTTAGACAAAAAAATTGAGATTAAAAAGAATGAAAGTATTTCTGGATTTAGTGAAGAAATAAATTTAACCAAAACAACACAAGAATATAACCAAAAACTGTCCCAAAATCCTTTAGATGTACAAACTTGGATTGATTACGTGCAATTTCAAGATACAGTTTATAATTTTGAGAAATGTAATAAAAAAGGTAGCATTGCAAAGGTTAAGAAATTAAAAGTTAATTGTTTAATTAATTTAATTAATGCTTATTTATTTTAATAGGGAAATCGTGTAACTGCCGATAGAAAGCTTTCAATCCTCGATAAAGCTTTAACCCATCTTCCAAATAACGAAAAACTCCAACGAGAACGCTTAAACGTTTGTGTGAACGCATTCCCATCGGATGAACTCAACATACATTTAGAAAAAATGGTGGAAAAAGAACAAAGCAACATAATTTTATGGCAAGGTTATATAGAATCAAAGCAATGTTCCATGTCTCATTGTAACACCCCAACAGTCCTAAAATTATACACCAAATGTCTTTCGACTTTACACCAATTACGTCGAACTGCTAAAGTTGAAAAATCAATTCTCGAAGAGAACATTTTAAGGATGTTGTATCAATGTGGTTTATTTTTAAAACAAAGCGGTTTATTCGAACAGTTATGGACGTTATTACGGATGTATTTAAATTTGAATTTATCTCATCAAGAGAAAAGTAATATTTTTAACGGAATTGGAAACGGAAGTGTTAACGATCGGGAATTATTAAAACTCGAAGAGATCGTTTTAAATTCTAAATTACCTCTGCACGAACTTTGGTTGAGAATTGAAAAATTACGCGAAGCTTGTCATTGGGTACCTTTTAGCGGAGATGAAAATTGCGAAGATCCACAAAGGATGGTTTTTGTGGAGGATGTGAACGAGTTAATTCATCCAATTACGATGCCTGGGAATACTTTTAAAATGACTGCGATTAGTTTAACTTTATTAAAGGTAAATATTAAGATATTTATGTTAAATTGTTTATTAGAGGTTATGTTTGATTTGGTGTTAAATGGGTTGCCTATTATAAAATGACATAACCTTAAAAAAAATATTTTTTTGAGGTTATAAACATAGCGTTAGTTTACAAATTTTAATCGATTTTTTCCTCGAAGTCTGCGGTATTTTTTTTTTTATAACATAGAATGTTGAGCTGATTCTGAAACTGTCTTCAGGTTTTCTCCATCACGACCAGTTTTCGAGATTTTCCCAAAAATGTGGAAAATTGTAACTTAAAAAACATAATAACGGTTAATGTTCAGTATATTTTTTATTTTGCATAGTGTGTTTCTGTTATAAGGTTATCCAAGTCGAATAAATTTACGTTGACGGGGTGAAGTAGGAAATGTGACGTCATTGGAGGAAAAATATAATACATATAATATTAATATAAATATATTTGTCCACGACTACCTTATAATTTATAATATATACCTTATAAATGAGCTTGAATAATCATTATTCATGAGTAGTCAACTTGACAGACTAATAATAATTATTTGAAACGTCAAAATTTTAAAAAACGTCAAGTTAATTTAATTTTTTAGGACTTTCTAAAGGTTTGACATTAAAATAACCTAAACAAATTCTTTTTTTCGTATGATTTAAGCATAAATTAATTAATTTTCGTAAAAAAACATGAGGTCATGTAACGTTAAACACGTCATTTTGACGTTTAAATTTACAACACATTTTTCCTAAAATGGTACCAACTTAAATTTTTTGAAATCTTTTGATGAATTTCGAATATTTCTTGTCGATTTTTTTAATAACTGTTTTGATTTATATATATCTCGCTACTTCTAGTATATCAATAACATTCTTTACATTAAATTAACTGATCTTGGAGTATTTATCTTGGATTTAGGTTTTTAACGATTTTGACGTTTAATTGTCAAATTGACGTTTAAAAGTCAAATAATTGTGAATATTATTTACCTTTATGTATTAAATCAATATAACTTAACTCATTTGCATAATAAGCTCAGATATTTGAGGAACAACTAAAACTAAGGCATATATCAAGATTAGGAGTCTCTCTTAAAAATCGATGATTTTTTTTTTAATCGATAGGAAATGAGTCAAAAGAGGCGTAAATGATAAAAAAAAGTGNGAGTTAATTCATCCAATTACGATGCCTGGGAATACTTTTAAAATGACTGCGATTATTTTAACTTTATTAAAGGTAAATATTAAGATATTTCATTTAAATTGTTTATTAGAGGTTATGTTTGATTTGGTGTTAAATGGGTTGCCTATTATAAAATGATATAACCTTTAAAAAAATAAAATATATTTTTTTGAGGTTATAAAAATAACGTTAGTTTACAAATTTTAATCAATTTTTTCCTCGAAGACTATGGTATTTTTTTATAACGTAGAATGTTGAGCTGATTCTGAAACTGTCTTCAGGTTTTCTTCATCACGACCAGTTTTCGAGATATCCCCAAAAATGTGGAAAATTGTTAATTAAAAAACATAGTAAGGGTTAATGTTCAGTATATTTTTTATTTTGCATCATTTTGCATAGTGTTTCTATTATAATGTGGTTATCCAAGTCGAATAAATTGACGTTGACGAGGTGAGGTAGGAAACATGACGTCATTGGAGGAAAAATATATAATACATACTACATACATATAATATTAATATAATATTGGTCCACAACTACCTTATAAATGAGCTTGAATAATCATTATTCATGAGTAATCAAACTTGACTTTTAATAATAATTATCAAAATTTTAAAAAACGTCAAGTTAATTTAATTTTTATAGGACATTCTAAAGGTTTGACATTAAAAAATCGTAAACAAATTCCTTTTTTCGTATGATTTAAGCGTAAATTAAGTAATTTTCGTAAAAAAAATATGACGTTTCATAAAATTGACATTTAATTTTGACAAATTGATGTGAAGTTGGTTACAGTTGGTAAAATTGAATTTGTGTCACCTTGACGTTTAAACTTTATTCAAAAATTTATTTAATAGCTATTTATTGTGTAAGTGTTTTATTCACGCAAGAATGTTTAATTTTCTTAAGTGACTAAAATGCATCTAAAACACTCATGCAATACAACGTTTTATCCACAATCACACTCATTTAGAATTAGAAGTGTGTTATCAAAAATAATTTGACATTTCACTCTGACAGCGGCTGTCACCTCAAAAATCATTGCAATTAACTAAAAAAATATTCAGAGGTGTTGAATTGTTGCTATTTATTTTCGATTGTTTATCGACTCCATTTGTAACATATTTGTAAAAGTGTGAAAGTTGTAAAGGTAAAGTTGGTGAAAAATGGAAGAAAGTGACTATGTTCCCAAGATAATTCTTGAGGAAGCTGAAGAAGCAACTGTCCGATTATTGCCTGCAAAGTCCATTACGAAAAAGTATTTTCCGAGTTTAATGAATAGAAAGAAAAACGGGGGGTAATAACAATAAATGAGGAAATCTTGCTATCGTATTTCTTAAATTTGAAGAAGAGGTATGCAATTTCATCCGTGTGGTCGAAGTATTCGATGCTGAAAGCCGCTATAAAGGTCTATAAAAACATAGACATAGGAAAATATAGTAAGCTTATGGCCTATTTGAAGAATCAGTCAAGAGGATACAAGACGAAGAAATCTGCAGTATTGGAAAAAATACACTTCGAAGAGTTTTTGACAAGGGCTTGCGATAAAGAATATTTGATGATCAAGATAATCTCTCTTAACCTTTTGGATATTATATACATATAATAAATTTTAAAATATATTAGGTTGCACTAATAATGGGGGTGTCTGGTACTTGTCGATGCTGTGAACTGACTAACTGTACTAATCAAAAATGTACTTAACAACCTATTGGAATTAACACTTTGTCGAAAATTCCTTCAACAGTTGCTTCGTTTTTGAATCTGACAAATGCAAAAACTTATAGCGCCCATTGTATGAGGCGCACTTCAACAACTTTACTGGCCAATAAAGGTGCCGACCTTACAATAATTAAACGACATGGTGGGTGGAGGAACTCTGGCATAGCAGAAAGTTATATCGAGGATTCTATATGTAATAAGCTTGATATCGCAAGAAAAATCCAAGGTTCTACTGGTACTAGTCGTTCCTTACTAGAGGAAACATCCATTATTTCTACAGATTTTTCAAAAACTTCGACAGGCACTATGCGTTCTGGAAGCGATGACAATTACAAGCTGGTTATTAATGGAAAGGAAGTAAAATATGACAAATCAAAAAATGAAATGTCTATTAATATAAATGTAAATATAAGTAATAAATAGGATGTGATTGATTTAAGATTGTATTTTTCACTACTGTATAAAGTAGTACTTTATACAGTTCATAAGTGTGGATAAAACCTCAATTATAAGGTGATTGTGGATAAATTAATTTTAAATGTCATTATAATGAATTTGGTCGTTTTATTAATTTACAAACTTTAGAACACGCAGTTTTCGAAAAAATTTTATTTGAAACACGACAGCGAAATTTTGCAGTGTCATCTTGTCTCAAAAATAACTATTTTCGTATGATTTAAGCATAAATTAATAAAATTTCGTAAAAAAAACATGACGTTTCATAAAATTGACACTTAGTTTTGACAAATTGTTGTGAAGTTAGTTACAGTTGGTGACATTGAATTTGTGTCATCTTGACGTTTAAACTTTATTCCAAAATTTATTTAAACACTAAATAAGTGTTATTAATCTCAAGATGTAAAGAGTTAAAACTATAACTAACACTAGATATAGAACTAGAAACATTTTAGAAATTCTAGATTTAATTCTCTAAATATCGAAGCATTGGACACCATGGTTGAACGTATTTTACCGGAGATATCGTTAATTTACAAGAATCGGGCAAAATTTCATTTTTTGCCATTTTAACTGCATTGTTGAAACATTTTTTTTTAATAAAGAGGTGATTTAAATCTTCCTGGCACTAAGTATAAATATTAAATTCACTGAAATCAATTTTATTTTACCTGTTATACGTTGAAAATGAAGTACATATGAGGCGTGTAGTAGCAAAACTCGCCTTATCCAGTTGAAGTAAACTTGAGAAAATCAAAATTTTAAGTTTTGAGCAATAAATTTTAGGAAAACAAATATAAAACCCAAATAAATATAGCTATTACGTTATGAAAAGTTATCAACACTAGGTTCTCTATAATTGGTTTTTATCCAGTTTGAAAAAGAAACAGTAATTTTATTTGAATAAGGCAAGTTTTGCTGTGTTATGAATGTATAGCAAGTTTTGTTATACCACAATATTCAATCAACAGACGGTTTTCCTAAAAAAATTTATTTATTATTTATTTTTTTGAACAATTTTGAATAATGAACACTAAATTGAAAATAATAATAATCAAATATTTTAAATTCTTAACAGGTTATCAACCTCTTGTGGTCTCAGTTCACAAAAACATGCTATGTCTTCTTCTTCTTCTTCTTCTTTTAAAGATGGTCTATCTAAATCAACTACTAAAGGTATAAAAAAACTCAAGTCTTGTCTTTCCATCCACCTATCACCAAAATGTTTTCTTAAAAGCTCCCTGACGTTACCGACCTTTTTTTGATCCAAATCAACTCCCATTTCAATTTGATTTGGTGAGAAATAACTGAATGTTTTCCCTCTTTTTAATAATGACTTTGCAGTCCCAGTGTCAGAATTGTAATAAACCTCTCCACTAACAAGAATTAAATTTCTTTGACTTCTCGATAAAATAAATCTTTTTGCTTGCGAAAACTTAAAGTGCCACGCTTGAACAGGTTTCAAAAATTCTTTAACGCTCAACTTCCAATCTTTTACTTCACAATCCTTGCCCAGCTGCACAACAGTTCCATGCTCCTCAAAAATATTTCTATAAATTTTAGGATCTATAATAGTTGATTCTTTCTTTAAAATTTTTTCAATGCGACCGAATATCCTATCAGATGGGAGATATGAATGTCCAGGCACTGGAAAAATCAATTCTATTGTTTTAACATTCGGAGGTGCCACATTTGCCAAAAAATAAGAACACATTCCTATCATTGTAGAATTCCGATTTTGTCCTCCACAACCATCAGCGCATAGACGTATATTTGAATATGGTGAAAGATCGACTTGTGATAGGCAATGAAACACAGCTGATGATATCTCATTGGAACTTTTTTTATATTCATGCTCCATCCACGTATAAATAAATACGTTTTCTGGGTTCATGTGACTTTTTGAAGAACCTCTTACAATGGTAAAATTATAGATGTATAGCTGCCGGCTGAAGTAGGCAATTTGATCTGGTATTTTTGGTATAACCAAATTTTTTTGGCAATCAAATGAAAATGTAATTAATTCATTTTTCTTTTCTTGTAGTTTTTTGAAAAACGCCGTTGCTTTTAATTTATGAACTCTTTTTTCTATAATTAATTTGTTTTTTTCATTAGGACGCATTTCCTGTTTTATTCTCTCCGACAGTTCGATGCATTTGGAACATGCATCAGTTACCGGAGTTCCAAAGCCAATATTGTAATCATTAGTAAAAATTTTTTGAAAAAATGTTCTTTTTACATGATGTTCAGAATTAACATTGCTGTTATAAGTGCGCCAAAGTTTTGAGATGCTTAATCCGCTAGGCAAATATTGTCTACTATCTGTTTTTGATCTACAATAGTGGCTTTCTACACATTTTAAATTTTCAATAAATCTTTTTACCGCAATTCGTTTCTCAACAAATTTTGTACTAATCCGGTCGCCCCCTCGGTTTTCTTTTGGCATTAGTCCTGTGTTTAAATGGTTTCTGCAAATTCTTTGTACACGATCTTTGGAAACGTGAAGAATCTGAAGAAACGTTTGTTGGCACACTTGAATTTTATATTTTTCATAGCGACATTTTTTCACAAAGTATTTTATTGCCACACTTTTTCGACTGCTTCCTTCTTTTAAATTTCGGTTTTGTCTTTTTGGTTTGTCGTGGCTACAGTATTTTAAAATAAATGCATCCTGCTCAACTTTATTTTTATGCAAATAAAAATTCCGATGAAAATTGTAAATATCCAATCCTGTTAATTTTTTGCAGTGGAAGGTTTTGCCATTGTGCTTGCATATTGGGAAACATGGCAGATTAGGAGAGGAATATCTGAAGGAAATAAAGTTAAATTATTCTGCTGTGTATCATAGAATTTAATTTACTATTCGAAAAAATTAACTTCCCTTGTTAACATGTCGCCGAAAAATTATGAAACGGACAGATCGAGTACTTTTTGTACAAGCTTAGTAAATTCTTAAGAAAAAAGAGCTTACCTTTCACGCTTACTGATTTCTCTTTTCCATTTTGATTTATCGGCTATTTTTTTTCTTCCTTTCCCTTTTTTTGAGGGTAAAATAACATCTTGACTCATATTAGACATAATTTGTATGTACACAACACCAAAAACACGCTTAATAACTTATTAATAAAACAAACTATTAAAAAATTTAAATTTAAAATGGCCGCGTATCAGAACCCTAGCTCACGTGATCGTGAATCGTTATTGCTATTGGACGCTTGGATAAGGCAACTTTTGCCGCGATACTCGCTATAAATATAGCGAGTTTTGCTATGACAAGAAAATTTCAAAATGATTTTAAAAGGGTAAATAGCATGTTTTTTAAAAAAATTATGATTGAATGTGTTGAAATTTATAAAAATAATGTATTCCAATATCTAACCAAAATTTTGTAAAAAATGGATAAGGCGAGTTTTGCTACTACACGCCTCATATATTATGTATATCAAGTAATTAAAATTTTTTGACAGTCTCTGCTAAATGACATTTCTCCACTGTCACTTTTGCTCATAATTTTTTTTTTGGTTTTTGCCTGATCTTACGAACGATATTATCAAACTTATATCGTTTGATAATATCGTAGCATTTCTTTGTCTTTTTGTTTATACCGTCTAGGTTTATATTACAGTTTTCTGGAACTTTTATGGAATTACATTTTATGTTTAATATACAGGTGTCTCAATTAACTGGTTCGTTATAAAGTCCCTACATTTACAAAGTACCGCGGATTGACGTCACTTTCGCTCGAAAGTCAAGCGGGAAATTTAAAACTACAAACCAAAACATTACGCCAAATTTCCTTTCTTTTTTCTCGTGGTACTCTGAAGAGTCGATACACCTTCTTACTGCCATTTTTGCAACTCCAAAGGCAACAAGACGGCAATATTTTTGTAAATAAGTGGTGAAATACAGTGATAAGCTGTCAAACCGCCATTTTGGCTCGAAAACAGGCTTCATGAACTGCGGTACTTTGTAAATCTAGGGACTTTAGTTCGTTATAACTTTTACAGGTTCCACTATTCGTAGAGATTTGAAATTTTGGTAGTTCATGGGTTGTTCATTCGGATCTTTCGATCTAAAATATTTTCAAGATGGCCGCCACTTCCGGCCTACCGGAAGTAGACCATAACTTCGTTATTTTAAATGGAATGCTATAGTTTTTATTACACCGTTTAATTGCACGTAAAAAATAGGTTGATTTTGATAAAGGGTTAATTTTAAGCTTTTTTTAGTAAATTTCAACATGCTCTTTAAAACCCCATATCAACCAACGTTCATTCAAAAAAGATCTACATTGGCATGATTACTCTTCAGATGCTGCCAAATAAATTGTCATTTGTTGTATCGGAGTATCTTATACAGGCTGGTCAAAAATTGAATTACTGTTTCCAGCCCCGGATCTAGGGGGGAGCAAGCCGGGGTAGTTGCCCCGGGCGGCATTTTATGGGGGCGCCTAATTCATACACATATATGTAGCAAAAAGAAAAATAAATTTGTTTCACTAAAAACACCTTACGTCTTAGTACATATATTGCGCGCGTTGTGCATATATCGATTACGCATTGTTCAAAATAAACATTTTAGATCTTGTCGTAACATGTTTTTTGAATTCTTATTACTCTACGCTTAAAAACATAATCACAGACGTATCTGATCTATGCTGCATGCGGAAAATAAGCTAAGATATCGGCTGGTCACGTGTATTACGTGTGTAGTTGGATGTGTAGCATGTGGCATGTGTAGCCCCCTCTGATTCGGATATTCAGAATGCCACTCGCTGTCACCGGTTTTATGTCAAGAACAAGATGATGACACCCAGCTAGCAACTAGCGACTTACCGCAGTCGGCTAGCCAGCAAGAAGGCGAAATAATAGATCTGATGGATCCAGGTGCATGGCCGGACACCGAAAAAATGACAGATCAGCAAAGGTCCTTTCTTAGTAATCAAGCTGTATTATTAAATGATAAACATCCAAACAACATAGAGTTTAAGTTCACCGAACGCAATGGTAGGCGTTTGACTTATTCGATGTGGTTCAGAACAATGACAAATAAAGAAAATATTAAAAGAACCTGGCTTGTTTATTCTAAGACAAAAAACTCAATTTATTGTTCTGCTTGCAAACTGTACTCCAACGTTTTTACACCGCTATCAGCCTTACGTTCAGTGGGTTTCATTAATTGGAAAAAGGCTTCAGAAAGATTAGCTGAGCATGAAGCATCACAAGCACATAAAGAATGTGTTATCAAATGGAAAACCCGTCTTCAGCAAATCAAATCGTGTCAGGGCATCGATCGCGATGTTGAGCTATTGATTCAATCGGAAAAAGAAAAATGGAGGCAGATTCTACATGTAGTAATGGACGCCGTTATGTATCTCGCTACAAACTGTCTTTCTTTTCGAGGTTCTAAAGAAACAATAAACGATCTTACTATAAATTATCCTCAACCTAATCAAGGAAATTTTCTTAACCTAATAATTCTTCTTGCAAAACACAATCCTACTCTCAAGCTCCATTTAGATCATCTACAAAAAGGTCAGGTGTCTTATTTATCGAAGACAGTACAAAATGAAATTATCCAACTACTGGCATGCAATGTTCGGAACACCATTATCGATGAGATTAAGGGGGCCAACTATTTCACCATCATGTTCGATTGCACCCCGGACATAGCTCACAACGAACAAATGAGCCAGGTGTTTCGATATGTTAAAATTACAGGAAGTGAATGTGAAATAAAGGAAAGCTTTATTGATTTTGTACAGGTTGATGGAAAGACTGGAGAATATATCACACAGCAAATTTAAAAAAAACTAGAATTGGATGGTTTAGATATACAAAAGTGTCGTGGACAAGCCTACGACAACGGGTCGAATATGGCCGGTATATATAAAGGAGTTCAGGCAAGAGTTATGGAAGTGAATGAGTCTGCAAAGTTTGTACCATGCTTGGCACACTCTTTAAATTTAGTGGGCGTGCATTCGGCATCATCATCTCCAGACGCAATTAGTCTATTTGGGCTTGTACAAAAACTGTACTGCTTCTTTGTTGGATCCACCACACGATGGGAAATAATGAAACAATGTACAAAAACTAATCTGAAAGGAAGTAGTCAGACAAGATGGTCGGCCAGACACTTAGCCGTTACAGCTTTAATAAATAATTTACCGGAAGTTGTCGAAGCCCTGGAAAAAATTGCAGAATCCTCCCTTTCGGCAGAATCTAAATACGAATGTAGTCATCTACTGGGTGCAGTAATGAATTTTAAATTTATTCTTACATTAATAATTTGGTCAAATATTCTTCGAGAAATGAACAGGGTTAATGTTCAAATACAGAAAGAAGACATTATCATTTCACGTTCTGTAGCACTAATGCAAGGTCTAATTCATACCATATCTGAAATGAGAGAAAAATCAATAGAATTTTGGATTGAAGAAGCTACACCTGTATCAAAAAAGTTGGGAATTGAGCCAATCCTTAAAAGCAAACGAATTCCCATAAAGAAACGGCAACACGACGAAAAGTGCGGCGACGAGTCAAGAACTCTCAACGCGACTCAGTTGGTCTCCAAAGAAATAAAAATTATATTCGACAAAATTTTGACGGAAATAAATACAAGATTAGAAAGCGCGAAAGATCTGAACGAAAATTTCGCCTTCCTCAATGGTTACGCGTTTGTAAACATGTCTGCTGAAGAACTGCAGAAACATGGAGAACTTCTAGCTAGAACATATTCTAGAGACTTGAACATACTTGATTTTTGCCAAGAACTCGCTGTTTTTAAAAAGCAAGCTCCACTTGTAATTGGTATAAACGAAAAAACAACTGCATTCGATCTGTTGCAAGGTATATACAAACATGATCTGCAGGAAGCTTTTCCCAATATTAGTATAGCTTTAAGAATATACTGCACATTACCGACAACATCTGCAAGCTGTGAGCGAAGTTTCAGCAAATTGAAATTAATTAAAACCTATCTTCGTTCAACAATGAGTCAAGAACGTCTATCTGGTCTCGCAATCCTAGCTATCGAAAATAAAACGGCTTGTGAGACAAACTTTGATTCAATCATAGATTCTTTCGCGGAAAGAAAAGCCAGACGCGTAAAGTTGTAGCGTGTAAAATTAATTTAAAAAAAATTAAAATTAAAGTAAAATTAAGTATTTTATTTCTCCCAATCATAAAAAATCTTCCAATTCCAATATTCCCATACAATTTATTGCCTACACTTGAAAATATTAAGTAAACTTTACGTTAAATAATAGTATATTTCATTACAAATTATAATTGACGTTTTCGGTGTCGTGTACTGTAAATTTATTTTCTGAATTTTTGTAAATAATTAGCTCAAAATGTTAGAGGGGAGGGGCGCCAAAGTCCATTATTGCCCCGGTTCAGAAAAATCGTAGATCCGGGGCAGTGTATCGATTTGCCAAGTATCAAATTTGTAGTAGTTATAGTTTAAAAGAAAAAACGTAGAGTCCAGAAAAATTTTAACATCCTGTATCTCGAGAACGNCGGTGTCGTGTACTGTAAATTTATTTTCTGAATTTTTGTAAATAATTAGCTCAAAATGTTAGTGGGGAGGGGCGCCAAAGTCCATTATTGCCCCGGTTCAGAAAAATCGTAGATCCGGGGCTGACTGTTTCTCCATATTCAATGGCGAGAAAGTCGAAAATTTTAAATGGAACGCCCCTTATTTTTTTAGCCTATCAGAAAGGGAATTTAATTCTCTACAAATTGTCTATAAACATTCATATACCTATTTATTGTAGTTTGCCTCATATTGGGAAATTTATTAAAACATGCACGAAATGCAGGTTTTTTATTAGAAAGCTATGGAATTTTGACAGTTTTTGGACCATGTTTGAATTATTGTTATAAATACTTATGGTTTCCCAAAAATCCATGTTTGAAGTTAATCCACGCCTTTACTTCTTTTGTTATTTTAGTTTAATGTACGATAATTGTGGAAAGAGCTCGGTAAGATATTTAAATGTTGGGCTTTCTGTATTCAACATTTTCACAAAGTTTTTCATCAAACCTAGTTAGTGATGTGTAATGGAGTCAATATACATATTCTGGACGCGATGGAGAAAAATTTAAGACAGTTTCAGAATCAGCTTAGATTCTACGAGGTTATAAAATAAAAATAATTATTAATTATTATATTTTAGGTCCCACTTTTACCATGTAGACACACAACAATGAAAAATTTCGGTTTAGATTATGTCCCATGGTCGTTGGATTCAATTGAAACGATTGTTTTGCCAACATTTTTACGAACGCATCATATCGATTTAACAAGTCAACACTTTTTAAATTATTTAAAAAAATTTACCGTTGGTCCCCAATATCTAAAACAATTTCCTGGGCAAGAAGAATACTTAAAATCGATTCTTGAAATAATCTCTTTATCGATAGAGGCTTTAAATGGAGCTGAAAAGACTGCAATTGCAGTTTGGATGTTGCGTTTTCACCGAGTTCTCTTAGTTTTGGAGAGAAAAGGGTTTTTAAACATTTCAAAAGAGTTACAAAAAAAATTGAAATCGGATCGAAAGAATTTATTGAAGAATTCGGGAAATAATATTATTTTATACGTTGAGTTTGGTTTAATTGAGATTTTTACGAATGATGGTGTTGAAAATGGGGTGAATGTTTTAATGGCGACTTTAAAGATGCAGGATAATTTCCGTTCGATTGATTTAATTGGTGATCGATTATTAAGAAGTTCTTTATGTTTTGTTTATAAAACTTTAATGGAGATTTATTTAAATGAAGATGATCGTGAAAAAACTTTGGAGTACGGATTACGATTAGCATTAGGGATCAATCTTGAAAGAAATATTCAAATATCTGAGTCATCGCTTAACGAGGCAACACTAAAATTTAAACACGTTACGATAAAATTGTTTCAAAATGATGATGATTCAATAATTGAAACAGTTGAGCATTTCTTACCGAATTTTTTGATTGATTGGATAACTTGTCAAGCGATTTTTATGTATTACACCAAAGGAATTGACGAAACTAAAAGATTTTTAGACGAGATTTTATTAAATTTCGAATCGAAAGTTTTCGAAAAAGAAATTATACTCGAATTTTACGTTTCCCTCGTTTTTAAGGATCGTCTAAAAAATGTATCACCACAAAAAATAACAAACTTAAACGACTTATTGTTTAAAAGCATCGTTTCTTATCCAAACAACGTCTTTTTTTTAACGATTTTATCAAAAACAGAAAATCTTTCTTGTTCGATTGGGAAAAATTTTTGGAAATTAAAACGTTTATTAACCCAAACGGGGCACGCATTTCCAAATTTATTTTTAATCCTCATTGAAATGGAAAAAATTAATATCATCGAAGAAACTTGGGTAGAAACGGTCACAAATGGGTGCTTAAAAAATAAAATATCTTCGTTATTTCGCGATTTAACAAGTTCTGGCGTTTGTACGAGACGGTGCGGATTAATTTGGAGGTTGTATTTGCAATTTTTGTACGAGAATTACGACGCTAATTTGTGTAGGAATGTTTATTATAAAGCTGTTGAGGAATGTCCGTGGTTAAAGGTAATTCTTTTTTGATTTAAGTAATTTAAGATTAAAAGAAAAAACAAACTTAGATTTATTAATATTTTTATCAGAACCGGTTTCGAATAATCTTATTGATCATCAGCTGAATCTAAATTAAGTACGAAAAACACAATTAAGTGACGTTTGGTTAAACCCAAATAATTCTAGTTTTAGTTGTTCCTCAAATATCTGAATAATAAAATTCACAATTATTTGACTTTTAAACGTCAACATCGTTAAAAACCTAAATCTCAAAAAACTCAAAGATCAGTTATATTAATGTAAAGAATGTTATTAAAATACTAAAAATAGCGAGATATATATAAATCAAAACAGTTATTAAAAAAATCGACAAGAAATATTCGACATTCATCTAAAGATTTCCAAAAATTTAGGTTGGTA